>PVJX010017557.1:0-38077 GCA_004027295.1 Dolichotis patagonum
GAGAAACTCCCAACCTTCTAGATGTCAGATGTGTCAAATTCAGGTCTCCTGAAGTCAAAGAATGAATTACAAAGGACAACGGAGGTTAAGGGTAGGAAAGTTTTATTGAGAGATAGCTCCTGAGAGATAGGAAGAGTCCTGAGTAAATTGCCCTGAGGCCCTTTGTTAGAGGGTATTTACAGAACCAAGTCATAATGTGTGGGTGGTGGATTAACTAAAGGTCAATTTGTAACACCCAGCTGAACTGAATCAGCGTGGAGCTGGGTGTGGAAGGCCCACCTGAGGATTGGTGCTGACAGCATAAAAGGAAAATTGGAGGGGAAGATTGTGTGCTGCGCTCTTGACTCTCTTGGAGAAGCTTGTCCCATTGGTTTTCATGATATTAACCTGGTTATTCTCATTGTCAGAGGAGCTTGGGTCCTCACAGTCACTGAGGATGGCTGCAGCTCTCTTTGGGGGACTGGTCCATAACTCGAGTGTCACTTCCTGGCTCCAGTGTAGATTTCTCAGCCTGATGGCACAGATCCTTCATTCTGCTGATGCAGATTTCTAGCTTTCACCACTGACCTTTGGGCCTTCCTGGTGCGGATCCTTGATGCAGATTTGCATGAGACATTGTCATGGGCTCTATGCCTCCAGCTGGACTCATGTAGAACATTGCCATGGGATCCAGGCCCTCAGCTGGATTGTTTGGGTCTCTAATGCTTGGACAGATTTCCTGTACTCTTCTTCAGTTAATATTTTAAAATGATCTTGTAAATTATGTGTCCTGCATTATATCTATTCCTTTGTAAATGGCTACAACAGTGGATACAACGTGGGTCAAACTATAATCAATAAGATTATAAAAATAGCCACTTAGCTAATATTGATCCAATAGAGAATTGGGGTATATCGCAAGGCTGATATCAATTCTGGCTTATCTATGGCTTCTAAAACAGGAACATTTTAGGGAAAGGATGGGTCCATGGTTTTGGTCACCTACTGGATGTCTGATGCATACCTGGACTTAATGGACTGGGTGGTACTAATTACAGTATAGTCTCAGGTTTGGCTTATTCCTTAAGGAAATGTGCAGGTCTGGCTATTGTGCCTGTATCTTGGGGCCTTGCCTTTTTCAGATGTGCCTCTAGTCATAATTCTGTCTTTACTTTTCACTGAATTCCTTAAGAGCCCAGTCCAGTGGTGGTAAACCTGTGGCACAGTGGGCACAGAAATCCATCTCTCTTGGCACCTAAGCCAAGTCCTGAGTATCACCCCAGCAGCTGAGCGTCACATACTCAGATTTAATTGCACAGTGTTGGCACTTAGGGATAAATAAGTGGGTTTGGGGTGGCAGTTTGGGTGCTTAGTCTCTAAAAGGTTCACCGTCACTAGCCCAGTCCTTCTCTGACTATGTATTAATTTCTATCTAATTTAACTGCCCATCATACTAACACCTTCTCCCATCCAGTTTCAGACAGCAATGGGTCAGGCAGATTGCTTTTTGCAGGAGTTCCTTGAGAAAATGTCAGCTTGGAAAAAAGCTTTATCCAACTCCTTCCAAACCTCAGTGGGAAGAATATTGAGAAGGTAACTTTGAGGCAGAAGTGATATGCTTTAACCTATAGGTTAAGAGCCATCCAGGTTTAGAGCATACCTGAATGGCCCATTGGTAGCCTAGAATCCAAAGATTTGTGGGATCTAGAGTTACTTGCATTGCTATCCCTACAGTCTGTGGGGTGGGTGAGCTCTGGACTCCTACAGATCTATTGCAGTGGGTCATTTCTTAGTAACAGTCTTGTCTCCCCATCTAGCATTTTCTATGCTAGTCCTTCTTGGTGACATTCATGTGCATAGCACACACTCTGCATTCTAGCTGTTAAACCACACCTTTCCATCCCATTCAAAACAGCTAATGAAATGCAGTTGTGTGGGAATGACAAACGAGATTAACTAAGGTTGGAAAAGGAATTTATTTTCAAGCATTAATATTCTATTATAATTAATTAGCTGCCTGCCAAATAGCTGTGGTGAGAACCACTGGCCCGACCCATGGGACTGGGTTTCTGCTATGATGCTGTGGAGACAAGCGCCTATCCATGAGCATGAGATCCTGACCACCTCCATAGCTCTTACTGACTCCATCTCCTAGTGTTATTCTGTACTTTCAAGCACTGGTTGATATCTTTTTTTGTTGGGGAGTATTACTAATGCTTTTTCAATGATAAGTTACAAGAGTTGCCAAATTCTCATATAGAATTACTTGAAATTGGGTTTCCATCTCTTATATATAGAATCAAACTTGAGTTTTCTCTCATGGGACTAGGACTCCTGGTCATGCCCTATCAGGATCAGTTTAGCAGGTAGGACAGTGATACCATGCCTGATCAAGCCCTTCTCCCTCAGAAGCAGACTATTTAGCAAAAATTATATGAAATTCCATACATTGACCATCAGTAAAGTTTTATGCAAAAATCTGTATCAGTCAAGGTTTTACTAAAGAAACAGATTTAATACAAGATATACAAATATATAAGAAGTTACAAGACTGGCTTACAATGGTCAGCCACAGAGTTGGATGGAGAAGCTTGCAGAGAGTGTCTGAAGGTTTCACTCTAAGGTCTGGAGTTCACTGCAGTGTACCATGCAAGTCTGTATCAGGAGACCGATGGATCTGCGATGGAAAGCTGAATAGTCTCCACTGGAAGGTTGAAGGGTCCAAGGTGGAAGCCAAAGAGTCTGTACTAGACGTCAGCAAACAAATGTCCAAGCTGAAGGTGAAGACTGGAGCTCCTCCAAAGAACAGAAGCCAGCCCGTCCTTCCGCATTTCTCTTTAATACCACCCAAGTGAGTAGTCATCCTAGGGTGGGTCCTTAGGGTGTAAAATTGCTGAGCTGATTTAGTTAAGCTTCTAAATTTCTCAAGTTGACACAATCAGTCAACCACTACACAGTCCTTTTAATTTGTATACTCTCTGTGTCTTCTTGCTAAAATGACAGACTGAGTAGTTGTACAGAGCCTGCATCAAGTCGTCACTTGGCCCTACTGCGCAGTTGTTACAGTGCTCTACCAATAACAGTTTATAACACAATACTGTTCAAGTGCCACAAGTTCCACCTTACACTGACATCTGAAAATTATTTTTATTGCCTATGCATACTCATGCTCATCATGACAAAAAAAAAAAGGAAAAAAAGCAATTTTGAATATTTTACTTTTTTTTTTGGTACCAGGGATAGAACTCACGACTGTGCACTTGCAAGACAGGGGCCTAACCTGCTGAGCTGCTCTGCCTTGGAGCCAGTTGACTACAGACTGAAACCTCTAGAAACTGTAAGCCTTTCCTCTTTTAACTTGTGGGTGTTGGATATTTTGTCTCAGCAATGAAAAAGTAGCTAAAACAATCACTGTCTTCTAAAGATCAAAGCCAATTATGGAAACTTTTTCTAGACATGACTGCTGCCCTGCACAACCAATTGTGAACCATCCCTGGCTTCTAAACACGTGGTGCTGCTAGCCAGCAGTCTCTCCCCATGCTTTCCAGAGGAACTTCAAGATTCCTCTGTAGCCCACACTCACCCAAGCACCGCCATTGGCTGCCTAAGGACTCCACTGATGGTGGAACTGTAGTCTCAGCATTAGGGGTTTGCCTAATGTCACGCCTTGATTGTTGCTCTCACAAGTCACCCATTATTGAGGACTAACTTGATTAAAATAATGCTAATGCTCTTGTCTATTTCTTTGTATTAATAACATTAGAAGGAATTAATACAATTCCATGTCAATTAAATGAAGAAAACTGAAGTGTAGCTTTGCTTGTAGTTGACAGAAAAGACTTGACCTTCCAATAGGGCAATATATATTATATCTCAACTCTAAAACTAAGTTTTAATAGTATCTGTTTTCCAGTCGCCTGAAAAGCATGCATAGGTCAGGAAGATTGACAGTATAAAAACATGCATTCTTGGATAGTCGATTATAGGCCACATTTTCAGTTTGCAGGAAAGAGGAAATTGATAAAAACATAAAACATGATTCTGTTTTTCTCAGGGACCTTATTTAAGACAACAAAATAGATCCACACAGCAACTGCAAACTGAAGAACTTCACATCCACACATTCAAACAGCAGGACAAGAGCATCAGTCTCCTAAAGCCCTTTCTGCCTGATCTGTCTCAAGTCATTCTCTGCAGTGATGCCTGCTGATTTTATTATTCAAAGTGGTCCTACCATTCATTCCTCTGTATTCTGTCCTTCAGTGCTTCCAGCCTATGCCTTTAGGATAATACCCAAACTCCCTTGCAGGGGTCAGGTTCCAGGCTGTTCCCCACCCTCCTCTCTGCTCACCTTTCTTGACTGACCTTGAAGCCCGGCACATACCCCTCCTGGTTCAGCCTGCTTTATTCTTAAGATACAGGTCAGGACAACCAAACACCCTTCCGATTCTCAGCACTGAGGGTGGAATTCCCTGCCCCTGCAGTCTATCTAGGGAAATCACCTCTCAGAACAATTAACCTTGGTGTCACCTTTTTATACTGAGCTCTGGGATGGCTCAAAAGTACAGCAGGTGCTAAATAAGTAAGTATTGGTTAAACTGACTGAGGCAATGCAGGAGGATCCTCGTTAACATTATTCATGACCACTATGATCCTAGTTTTTCCTACACTCACCTTATTTGCTGCCTCTGTAACATGTGCTTTCTTGAAATTCACTACTTCCTAAGGATGGCTTCTGATAGCTTCTTGAAATTCAATTCCAACTCTTCCCTCCAGAGAAAGAATCTTTGCTTCCACATCTGCCTATAACAACAGAGGCCAGTGGTAGCCAAACCTCTGGCATCATTCCTTTGTGACCTCATGTATCTCATAGCCTTGGTGTATTAACTCAGATCTTGGTATCTAGCCTGGATCTCTCTTTTGAGCTCCAACCTTGTACATCCATTGCCCTCCAGACATACCAGCTTGGATGTCTCAGGGACCCTAAGTTCAGCATATCCAGATCAGCTTATTATCCTGTATCTGAGGTCCTCAAGCCACCCTTAAATTGGATGATTCCCTTGAAGGACTCTTGAGACTCAGAGAACTTTGTGTTCCTGGCTATGAATTGTCACAGCAAAAGGACACAGATTAGAATTAGCAAAGAGAAAGGACACAGGGGTGAAGTCTAGCAGACATCAAGCACAGTCTTCCAGGGTCCCCTCCCAGTAGAACCACAATAATGTGTGACGATACATGTGGAGCATGGTGACAGCAGTTCTCCTAGGCCTTGGTGATGGGAGCTTTTATTAGGGGTTGGTCAGAGAATTATGCAGAGTCCCCATCTGTATGACTGACTTCAGCTACTCAGACTCCAGTCCCAGGGTAGAAAGAGGCATTCACCATAAAGTCACATTGTTAGGATAAACTTAATCTGGTCGTGATGGTAGAGCATGATTGAAGGACTGAGGTATACAGAAATATTCCTAGCAGGTGAATGTGCCAAGGATCAAAGGTTATTTCCCAGGAGTCTTCAGGGCTGGTCCCAAATCAGATGTTTCTTTGATGTAAGGTGAAGGTCCGCAGGGTGAACCACTTCCTGAACAATCCCCAAGGCTGTTCTTAAACCCTATCATCCCCCACTACCTGAGTCAGGAGCCAGCCTAGACTGTTTCACTCAACCCCAGAACCCAGTTCTCCTTGTAATCTGCTCCCACCTCTCACTCACTTCTCACTTAGATGGTGGCAACCTGGTTTCCTCTCCATTCTGCTTTCCTTCCAGCAGTTCTCCACATTGCTTCCGTGTAGAATTCAGAATTATAAATAAGAGCTGGCAGAAGTATACACAATTAACACCTCTGTAGTGGATGCTCTAATGGAATGCTTTCTGTATTACAGCGAGGAGTGGGAACAGTTTTCTTATGTCATATTTGTGTTTGAATTATTCAATAGCATCACCAAGCCGTCAGGATAAACTCAAAATCTTTTGTATCTGTGATCCTTTTAGCCAGGCCACATCTACCCTTCCCGCAGGCCTCCTGCACCCTCATCTGGCCATTTGTAGTTTCCCAGAGATGTGGTTTCATCTCTGACCTTGAGTGTTCTGTTCCCTCTCCCTGGAATGTCCACTTTTCAATATTAAGGTGAATGTTCCCTCCGAGCCCCATTCCTCGGTCTAAGACGCTGTTCCCCTTCTGCTCTCAAAGCACTCTAACAGAGCACTTAACCAGCTGCCATTAAGTTGCCTGCGTACTTGTTCCCAGTAGTGGATTGTTAAGTTTCTGAGGACAACACCCATGTCACTTTCACGGTTAGAGCCCCAGCACCTGGCATAGCAAGCCTAAGAGGCATTCAATCAACATTTACTGACAAAGTAGGGAAATTCAATTTGGAGAACACATAGGTGACTTACCTGTCCACAAGAATCAGGGAAGGGTTGTGCTGGAACACTAGAGCAAGGCCCTAGGCTCAACCTTCCAGTACAAAAAAAAAAAAAAAAAAAAAAAAAAAAAAAGAAAGAAAGAAAAAAAGAAAAGAAAAATTCAGGAAAGCTTTATAGATTAAAAAAAACTAAATTTATTTTTTTAAAAATTAGTTTATCAGATTAAAAAGAAAATATACCATAATTTTAAAACCATTCCTGGTGTTCAAATGTAAGCTCCACCACACACTAGCTTCTTTCTCTGCAGCAGTTTTCTCATCTGTGAAGAGATACAGGGTGACTGTATAGATACAGGGTGGTTGTACGGGGGAAGGAAAGAACTTACTAAGGCTTAGGATGGCACAGCCTGGTACAGTAGGACATAATGCATTTTTAGATAGACATGTCAAATTCTCTCACCCATAATAATTTGACTGGATTACAGATGTGTAGGTTGAGGAGCCTTGGCATGGAATTTTAAGGGGCTGATGGGCAGGCTGAATGAGGAGTCAAAAGGCTGCTCTTTTGCATCAACTCTGCTTTAATATGCATATTAAATGTTCCTAAAAATCACAAAATGCAACATTCCACAATAAAACCATAGGGTATAAGGGGAAATGAGGTAAAGGCACAACACTCAAAATTTCATGTGATGGCCCTGAAGCAAGGCCAGCAGATTGCTATAGGAGCCTGAAGAGAATTCTGTGGTCTGTTGGCCATTTCAGAATAATGGTCAGTTCATCAGAAAGAAATAGCAGGTGAGTGTGGCAGACTTTCGGTGGCCCAAAGGAGACCCTGGTGCTCGGGACCTGCACCATGCAGTTGACTCGGGGTGCTGGGAAAACCAGGAGCTCCTCCCCTCTCGGGGTGGGGGGGCTATGAGCCTGCGGCAGTTGGGCTGAGAATCAAACATCTCATGTCCTGTCCCCCGTCCCATGCCCCCCCCCCACTTAGCAAGTGGGAGCCAGTTAACTATACATCTTGTGAAAAGATTGGCTACGTTCTTTAGTATTAGCTCCCCGTATGCAAAGATATGGACAACCACTGGGAAGAAAACAAGAGACAATATGACAGATAGTGAAGATCTCTGGTTGTCTAGCTTTGAAATTTATGCTCTCTTATGTCCCGTTCTGTTCTGTTTTGTTGTGTTTAATTTTACCCCCTTTTAAAATAAAATTTAAAATTCATGTGACTTGCTAAAAAAAGGGGGGGATCCTAATGAAAACTGTAGTATTTTAGATGTGTTAAGTGGCTAAAAGCACAATATATAACACTTCACCTTGAAAAAGATCAAGTGTGTGGAAGTAGGTGTGGAAGAGCAGCAGCTTGTGACATGGCGGAAAGCAGTGCTGAAATCTGAAGGGAAGTAAGAGACGTGTGCGGTTTGTAACATGTGGTAAACTGAGGAAGCTGGAAGACGTTCGAGGTGCATGTTTGGTGTTGCTATTCAGCATGGCTCAGCAGGGCTAATTTTTTGCATTTGCCTACTATTTCTCACGGAGTTGTACATAAGCAAAGGTAAATTCTGCATTAAGTTGTTCCCTATGTTAATGTTTCTGGCTTTTGCACTGCATTTATGAAACAAGGTTTACAGGAGAACTGTGCATTTGGATAGATCACAGCTTGACTATGTTTCAGGAACTATACCTGAAGCATGCATTAAAGGAGGTAGTTTTTTTGGGGGGAGGGACTTAGACTCAACAATTAGACTCAATAATTGCTTACGTGGAGATCTTGTGCCATACCCAGGGTGACCACTCCTCCCAGTTTATACCCATAGTAAGAGCCCCAATCTTGAATAGTCCCCCCACCCTTTACCACAAAAGTTTCTGCTGAACAATAACAATTTATAGGCACAAGAGCTATAATTAGCAAACCCGTTATGCAGAGCCTTGGGTCTGTAAAACATGGTTACCGGGTCCAGAGTGAAAGATTCTTGAGCCAAGAGGAAAGTGTTCTCCCAGATTTTTGCACATGCACCCCCAGACAACTGTGTCAGTATATGTGCTGCTTCCTGGCCAAGGCCAGGGTATACCTACCTGTGAGATCTGTCATAATCTGTTTGTTACCAAATAATTTAAATAATTTATAATTGTTCTGTGTATGCAGGTCTTTGCCTTATTAAGGCTTCAGAAATAAAAGATTGCTTTTCATATTCCAATTAAAAATTTCCATTTTTAAAAAAGATCTAAGTAGTTTATTCTAGAGTAACACATGAAGATTGTGTGGCTAGTTGTTGGATTTCTGTTTATTTGGAGCATTATCATAGAATCTGAAAAATTTTCAGAACGTTTGTTGAGTTCAACTGATTTATAGACTGTCAATATTATTTAGTACTTCTTGGTTGAAAAGAAATACAATTACAAAAATGTGAACCAAATAGTCACCTTTCAAAATTAGAGACAAACAGTAATACAAATTAGGTACTTTAGAAAAGCACTGTACTTCTCCATGACTATTTGAGAACTGCACTTGATTGAACCTCTTCAGTAGTCACACATGTGTGCATTCTGGAAGTCTTGGTATAGGTTGCACCTACATGTCCCTGTCAAAGCTTCATGCTGTCATAGGTCGGGCTTTTTCATAAGTGGCTGGATCTAGTGTGATACTGGGATCAAGGATGTGTGATTACTAAATTAGCCCATTGATTGGTTTGGCATAGCTCTGAGTATGGAAAACAAGGAGGCCCACACTGGGTAGGAGTCCTACTTGCTCCAAGGGCATGTAGCCTGGACATGACATAAAAGACAGAGTTGTTGCTGCCGCTTGCTGCCTTCCTACCTTCTGCCTACCATGAACCATTCCTCCTCCGTTACACCACCCTACCCTGGAGCCAGCCATGACTGAAACCTCTCAAACTGTGTTTGAAAATGTGCACTGAAGGATATTTTAATAAGTGTGTAAAACTACCATTTGGACATTTTGAAACTTATTATGAAAAGGCTCGAGAAGGTTAACAAGAGACTTAAAACACATTCTTGCCAAAGCTCAGGCACATTTGAAGCTTTAAAAAGTCAGCAATAAGTCCTTTGCCTAATGTGGTTTGCTGCTTTTGTAATAAAGGGGTGAAACACCTAGCATCAACTACATGACGTAAACTGTCAATGCTCAATGTCAAAGTGCTGCATGTTCTGACCCTCCTCTTGAGTCGTTTGCAGTTAGGCTACAGGTGTAAGGCATCTCTTTCAGGTGTGCACCTTAAAATTATCCCACTCTTCACGGTCTGTTCTTTCCGACTTGGCAACTCAGGGGACGTGTGTTCCACTTGGTACAGCTGACGATGGGGGACTTTTTTTTTCTTTTTGGTAGTGGCACTTGGGATTGAATTGATGGAGCAGTATGCTAAACCCCTAGTCCTTTTTCCTATTTTTTTCACACAGGGCTCCATTAAGTCACTAAGTTGCCAAGGCTGAACTTGAACTTATGATCTTTCTGCCTCAGCCTCCTACAGTGCTGGGATCACAGGTGTCACTATGCCCGGCAAGATTTAAACTTTCATAGTAAGCAACACAACTTTAAAGTCTGTTACTCACATAGCATACCTCTTCTAGTACTCTGCAAAAAATCAAGTGAGAAAGGGTTAGAAACAATCATAAGTACCTACTATCCTGAGAAAGAAGTCAGGACTCTAACCCTACCATGCTTTTAAAATTTCATCAGTATTTCATAGTGTAGTGCTCAGTATGTTACAAACATTACACCTAGTGCAGGTATTTCTGAATTTTAACTTTGTGGATACTGAGGTGGCTCTTTACGTATCATGGACAATAGAGTATTTCTTGATCCCTGTCAAATTCGTTATTCGTAAATTTTTTTTAAAACTTCAATCAAATCCCAGTGTTTAATAAAAATTTAACCAACAGCCCATTCCACTCTTACTTTACACTCAGCTTTGAGGAGGAAAAAAAAATATTTAGAAAAAGTAGGATAGTATGTCTTATTATCCTTATTTGCATGGCTCAAATCTTTGCAAATGCTTTTTTCTATTAGATAACAATGCATGTTTATTTGGGGAGGAAAATCCTATACTGCCTTGCAGGTCAGTATTTTGTGAAAAATAAAAGCCAGCAAAACAAAATAATACTCTATATTACATAGTACTTTCCCATGGAAAATCACACTAAGCCTCAGCAGAAAGCCTAGCAATGTCACTGCTTTGAGATGGCCATGAGGCCCTGGGACAGAACTGTCAGGCCACAGTGTATGAAGACACGTCATGTGTGGATAGCAGCTACTCCTGTTTATTTCAATTTGGGTTTACACGGCTGGTCTCCCCTCCACTCAGCAGCTTCCAACGGCAAGAAGTGTGCTTGTCTTCCCCAGGGATCACCAAGTGCTGACATCTGGGAGGAGCTTCATAAATGTTTATCAAAAGACTGAAAAACCGTAAGGACAAACATTGTGAAAAGCATATTTACTTGAGTTCCATGATCCAAACTCACTTTAAATCCACTTTAGAAATAAGAACATGGTTGACAGTAGGAAGGGTACTCTGAAGATTTTACAATAGGGCAATCACACAAAGTCCTGTTAACGCGCAGCACTCCAGACATACACACTGCAAAAGCCAAGCCTTTCCAGGGGTTCAGGGCTTTCAAATGATCCCCTCAGCCAGGGTAGGTCAAGACCGGACGTCAGGGTTATTCCTTCTCATCACACACCACAAAAACCATGTTATCACAAGTGTAGTGACAATTCTTTTTTTTTTTTTGGATACTGGGAATCGAACTCAGGAACTTGCACTTGCTGGGCAGGTGCTTATGCTGTTGAGTTATATCCCTAGCCCATGACACTTCTTTCCAAACAACAACATTTCAGTTATACCATGAGGCAAACAATTTGCTGTAGACTGTCCCATGACTCTGATCACTTAGTCTATTGCCTCTATGACAAAATATTTACTTGTTAAATTTTAGTCATGATTTTCTGGTGTCTCTAATTCCGCTACTAAGTTCCCGTCATTGTAAATTTGCAGATATAAACATTTAAAAGTAGGAAAATTTTACCTCATATGACACTTTTGCTTTGAAAATTCAAAACGCATATGTCATGGAAAAACAAATGAGGCACAAAATAGTTCAGATTTACATGCTGAAAAGAAAACACTGAAGATTATTAGAAGGGCTTTCCAGCAGAATTTAGTCATTGCTAAATATTAAGACTGTAACACAGCTGTGTCATTAGTACACAGGAATTCCCCAGAAAAGAAAGAGAAAATCTTGTAAGTTTTGTATGCAGATTCAGGAGTTTTCCAACAAGGAAACCATTTCAACATTCTGGCAAGTTTAGGTGATTAGGGATCACTGTAGAACTGGAACACATTTAGAATTGGAACTTCTAGCAGATCTATGCAAATACCAAAGGCACATGAACCTGGGGTTTTTATTTTACTGTTTCTTTCACATCTGAGATTTTAAAGGCTCCAAGGTATTTTTTATTAGAGAACTTAACTCACTTTAAAATAGAAACACATAACAAAAAACATACTGCTTTCTAGAAATCTAGCCTCATGGAATACAGTATTCTGAAGTAACAGATTTGTATTAAAACCAGCAAGTTTACTTCTGATAAAGTAAACCCCTAGGAGAAAGTCTTGACAAATCTATCAGTAACTTTTTAAAATTTCTGATTGCCTTTCTTCAACCACATTATTGCTAACGAGCAAAATAATAATTATATTCCAGGTAGATTTCTTCCTCTGGAATATGGTTCTCTGAAAGTTTGTTAACATTTCTTAATATTTTAAAGAAGTGACCATGCATTAAAAACTGAAGGTAGAGAGTGACTATCATTCCAGCGCCAGCTCTTTGAGACTACAGATACAGTTACTGTTAGGAGTATATTCATCGATGTCTCCTACAATACTCTAGTGACAGCCTATCAGCCTTAGAGAAATGGCTGCTGCTACACAACTCCAAAGAGTCACATACAGTGAGCTGATGACACAAACAGGCTGGGGTGCAGGGGGCAAATTCAAATGGACCAGCCACAAACAGGGTGAGTGTATGCAAGTGGTCGAACTAATGGAAAAAGAGAAGGCGGATGGGACCAACTATCCTGCCTAGCAAGGACTGGACCTGTGGAGTTTTCTATGTACAGAGACAAGCGGGGCTAGGCACTTAAAGCTTTTTGATGAAAATCTAGGGGAAGAGCCTGACCTACATTTTTTAGCATCACTACTATCAATTATAACATACTTCTCATGAGAAAACATGCAGTCAGAAACATTACAGAGCCAAAGAGCCTAAGACTGTTCTGAAAATGAAATGATACAAGATTGTCCAGAGTAACATATCTGGATTATAAAATCTGATGTTTTTATATTGTCATATTTAACATTAATGGTGAATATTTCATTGAAAAAATACTAAAAAATTATTGGCAATGATATAAAGCCCTAGCTGGTACAGATATTACTGTACTGGTACCCATTTGATAAAGAAAATACCTCCATCCAGACATCTTCTATATTTATTATCTGAGTATCTTAAACCAATGTCCTTAAATTGCTATTCAAAGGTACTTTAGTTGTCCCTACCACTCTATAATCAATAGTCCTTTTACAAATTATAATATCCTACATATATAAAATAAAAATCTAATGCTGTAAAAAGTCTCAAAAATGTAATATCAGTATGCTGATTTTCTGAAGAACTTGGCTCCAAGTTGGGATAACCTTGAATATTTATTGCCCAGATGGATTAAAAAAAACCAAAAAACTGAAATATAATGTGGTGATGGTCCTGATGTATCTATAAACAGAGTATCACTAAAAACATTGCATGAAATACTATATTTATGGTTGTGTGAAATTTTTAAGTCTTAAAGCCTCTTAACATAATCATGTATATTTATGTACAAAACATACATAAATTTTACTTTATTTAAAACATATGAAAGAGGTAATTCCAAAATCACACTAAACATAATAAATATAGAACTTGCTTTGTTAAAAATCTACAGTATACATTCAAGTAAAGGCTAAACTTCCAATGCCAACTATATTTGGGACAAAAATTAAACATTTTACAATAATCAGTTTCCTAAAAGTGCTATTTTTAATACCTAGAGAGAGGAAACTCATTCTAGTGCTTCTGTTTCCATCTGAACACCTATACATTCCTTTATTCACAGAGCCAGATGCTTCTGTTACTAAAAATACATATCCAAAGCTTTTATATCCTTTTAAATAGATTTAGCATTTCAGCTCTTTGGGGGAAGACAGGTTAGTCCAAACAAACAACTCAGACCATTCTTAAATTATCAAGAGATGGCTCACTTTATGACACACCCTATTTCAACTCAGATGAAACAAACTGGATGAACATGTTAGTGAAAAAACGTTCCCATCCACACATCTAGGGTAAGTCATCTTTTTCTACGTGAGAATTTGTGTAGGCCAAGGAGCACCCGCTGTAGCAACCTTCCTGCGATCCAGGCCTGGACACCGCGCTCCACGTCTGACCGGAACATTCTCTTCCGACCTGATTTGGTTTCGTTTCCTCAGGAGTTATATTCAGCACGTTGACTGAACTGTTGGGGAAAAAAAGGGAGAGCTTCCCAGTTAGCCCCACCTTCTCTTATCCTTCATGCCTGAATGTCTGATGCCCACAAGTCTGATTATTCCCAGGCATGTGGGAAGTATGAAGATACACTGACCAAGAACATTAAAGAAAACTTTAAAAATGGCTTAATTTATTACTTGTATATACTCACCATCTATTTCCCTATTTATCTGCTTATTGTATTTATCCCTCTAGTCTACTCTGAAGCATGCTGCCCAAGTGAAGCTTAAGGTAGACAAAGAGCACAGCTTTTTAAAGCTAAGGCCCCACAGGTCTCCTTGCTATCCATGTTTTCTGATCTCCCCATGGTTTCCTTCTTTACTTGTCCATTTGTTGGTGTGTGCTCTCATCTCTCCATTCAGATACTTACTGAGTGCCGGCAAGAGTGATTGGGAGAACAGAAACCTAAGCCAGATAAAAGTTTGATCTCCCTCAAAAATGAAGGAACCTGGTTAAATAATTAACTTTAAAATTTATGGAGCAGACACAATGAATACATTATCATCTGAATCTCTCAATTTTTTTTCACAAAATCTTTTCTTAACATACATTTCTTAGGACTTTGGTTTACCCACTTGATCTTATAATATGAGAAAGCTAGAAAACATTCACTTTTGATTCTAAAATTGAAACCAACAATTTGAAGATGTTGTTTATACTTACTGACCAATATAGTACTTACAACAAAAAGCAAAACTCATTTACAATTGTCCTCAGCTCAGAATCCCTACACCTCTGAGGCATCTTTGATGAGTTCAGTGATCAACTTCGTTCTGTAAGTGACTTAGTACACCAGTCACCCTGACTGGAATCCAAAACACTGTCTTTATATAAAATTCTGTTCTATAGTGAAGCAGCAATGTGTTGTAGAGTTTAGCTACAAATACTCCTAATTATAATTTTATTATGAACTGAATCCAAAATGCTTCAGGTGCAAGAGATCCAAATTTACAAAATACTCTAAAATTAACCAACCAAGCTGCACTGCTTTTGTTTAACTCTTTTCTGTTTGTTATATTCTCAGAGAACAGAATAACGGAGTTCCTTTAAATTCCCCAAATCTTTTTCTATGCCACTATTATTATTAGAGTAGCTCTTAGAATACAAGAAACAGAAGCATTTTAATAATATATTTGTGTTTATTGTTGCTATCACTGAATGTTTACTATAGGACAAAAACGGTTTAAATTCTTTACATATTATTCACACATAGCTCACAATACGCTGTGATACAGGTATTAAATGCTGGGCTTTTATCTTTATTCATACAATGCCATCAAGGAATGTTTATGTCAAATATTTCAAACTATAATTATGTAAAACAGTGAAAATATAAAATATTTCCCTAACTGGATTTCCTGGCCTATATAACTGATTCCTACAATCTGTTTTCCACATAAGGAAACAGTATACTTACTAGAGTTTAGTTTTCTTCCCTCTTCTATTTAAAGATTTCTAATATGTGTCTACTGCTCCTAAAACAATATTTGATATACAAATACAAAGATTACCATACTTGTAATCCTAAGCACTCTGGGAAGCTGAGGCAGGAGGGTCAGAAGTTCAAGTGTGGTCTGGGGACCTTAATGACCCAGCAAGACTCTCTTTCAAAATAAAATAAGGGCTGGGGATGTAGGTCAGCGCACGGGCCCTGGGTTCGATCCCCAGTATTACAAACAAAACAAAGTCAAATTACCAAGACTAAAATACTTTATGAAATGAAATTCCAGATGTGCATGCTGGGGAGAAGCAGAGTGCAGATACATAGGAAGATTGTGACTTATTAATTGCTGGCCCCAAGGGTAGGCGTACAGTGGCTCATAATCTAATTTCCTCTATGTTTGCAAAAACGGTCACTTCTACGCCGCTCCATCCTTATCTCACACCTCAAAGTCTCACTCACTCACTGCACTGGCCGCTGCATATGGACCACGTACCTCCCAGCTCAGGGACCCACGCCCGCCTCAGTCCTCTTCCCCACCTCTTTGTTGCTCCCTGATAGAGTCCTAAACCCCCAACCTTTTCAAAGTCTATAAATTACAAGCTTTATCCTTCGCATTGTTTTAAATCCAGCTACTTAGCTACTCCTGGCCCACAGGCCAGCGGGTCTCTTCAACAGCTCCGCACCAGTTTCTCACCAGCACAGGCCAAATGCACGACTGCTTTGACTCCTGCTTTCTACGCACCTGCCAACCCACCAGGCCTCAGGCTACTGCGTCCTACTTGATTTAAGATCATCACTGCACTTCCAGACTCAACCCTCCCAGTTTTCCTATTCCTTTCCACCACACTAGGAATGCTCTTCTTGCTCTGTAAAGCAGCTCAAAGTTTATCGTGGAACAGGATCTGAGGTAGTGTTGATACTGTAGCCTTAGAAGATGATTTAACAACTTGAGAGAGAAAACTACTACCATGCAGCAAATACCAATCTGTGTTTCCAGAGAGTAGGAAGCAACCTCGTTTACACTGCCACCCTTGGGAACAGACCTTTTTATCACTCAAGAGGAATAGGCCTTTCTTAGTTCTTTGCCCTTCAATGCCAATGAAACAGGCATGCTAGAAAAAACTTCAACATACGTACCTTACTAGGTTCGTGTGCAAAGATGTGCTAAGAACATCTTTACATTTAACACAAAGCACTTAAAATGCTAAGTGATGCCAGAAAATAGCACTATGTTTTAAATGTGACAAAAAAAGACACACACGACTTAGCTCAGAGCAGGGACCGTATCTACCTTGCTGCTGCTGTACACACAGCACCTAGCCCAAGATCTATACTGGACACCCACTAAATACCAGGGTGATTAAGTCCCTCTCCAAACTCTCAACTGCTGTGAACGCCATCCATATGTCAGCTTTTCCACAGCAGCGCCAAAGTTAGCAATTTGTTGAAATATGTATAAAGACCAAGTATGAGCAAATACCTATGTTCCGAAACACAGGAACGTGTCTGGCAGGAGTCGAGAGTAGGTGAAGCAGGCAGAGACTTTGTCCCTTTAGATGTGCAAACTGGAGACCCATTAGACACGCTGGGAGGGTTTTTTTGCCGTGGCCTTGAGCGTACAGTAAGATTGTCTTGATCAGAACCTGTTTAAAAAGGGGAGGGGCAGTATGTATGATAAAGTATTAAACACAGTGAAAATAACAAGGATCATCTATTTGAATTCTGGATGAAGTATGAAAGAACAAATGAACTTGCTAACTCTGCTGCAGATTCTGCAAGCCTTAAGGAGGAACTACTTTTAAAAATAAAATCTCCAGACTGAGAATTCACAAAAACTTGGTATTTTCACAATAAAAGTTAATTTTGTTATGCTTGGTATTCCTGTCACCTCCATTTTGACTCCAGTAAATAAAATATTAAACTAGTGCTCTCCAAGGTTTTATATTAATATTCTGTATTTCATTCAGAGGAATGCTCAGATTAAAGGGTGTATGAAGTACTTACTTCCTGAGAAGGCACTGAAAAGTTTCACATTTTCTGAGTTCTGGTGGTCAAAGGTCGTCATATTTAAAAACTGCTGCTTTAACCAACTGGCTCGCTCTTCTTCAAATGCCTTTCTCTACCAAAACAAGCAAATGAAATAACAATCAGTGCTTCAACATCCACAGCGTCGCAACTTGCCGTGACTTCTCTAGCTAGCTGTGCCTGCTCTCTGACTACCTATATACAAAGACTTATGTCAAAGAAATTAAGTTAAAAATCCCGAAAACTTCATTTATGCAAACTATGTTTGAAAAATAAAAAATTTTAAAAGTTCACCTACTTCACCCAAAAACCATTTTCACATTAATTTTTAATTCAAATGAACAATGCAAAATGGAACAGAATATTAACATCTGAACATACAGCACACAGAAAAATACTCTACACTGCAAAACCATCAGGCAAAAATAGAAACAGAAAGTCTTGACTTCATCACACATTTCACCTGTGCTCCAGCCATCTCCCAGTACTAGTGCTGCCAACACTACACCACCAGGGGGCACAGGCGGACTGTGTCTCTCTACACCCCCTTCTGAAAGGCTGGTGAATCCTAAACTCAACTCTCTTACCCTGAGGTCTCTGATCCTTCTGTCCTACCCTCCACTGCAGCTACTCTTCCCAAGGGCCCCTGGCCGAAAGATTCTCAGAGAAAGGCACTGAGCAACAGCAAGTGACACGTAAACTGGTAAGAGTGTCTTTTGGAATATGGTGATGGGGCTCAGAAACAGGGCTCAGAAGCAGTATAAACTGTTGTTCCCTGTGGAACACAGCAATTGAAACAGACTTCCACAGCTGTGGAGGAAATCTGTGTCAGCTACTAAAAACCACTACTCAGACCCTTCCTCATAAATATTAATACAGAATCATGGATCATCAGACACTGAATAAACTGATCGCATAAGAGGAAAAAAACCAGAGGTCAAGATAAATGGGTCAGAGATAACAGATAATTCAAAAGATGGGAAACATGCTTTAAAAAGTTGTAGCATCAGATTACTAAATGTAAAACAAAAATGGTATATAAGGAAAGCAAAAATTAAACTTATTAGAACTTTTAAAAATAAATTTTGAAATAAAAATTCAATTTTGAAATAATAAAACTGACTGCCAATTTGGTGATAACATAGATTAAAAAAAAATACTGAAAATTTTGAACACAAAGTAAACCTACAGCAACATTCCAAAGGCCAAATATTCTACTAGAGTTCCAGAACATGAAGAAACCAAAGAAGAGAAAAACAAAAATACACAGGCTTTCTACAAGGTAATATAGATTATGTTACAATCTGGGTTCTCAGCAAAAACCAAACACTAGAAGAAATGGAGTAATTCAAAATTTTGAGGGGAAAAGGTGAAAGCCAAATTCTATACCTAGGTAAATCATTTAAATAATAAAGTATTTTTGGATATTCTAGGATTCAGAATATTTATCATTTATGTGCTATTTCTGAAAAAGTTGCTTAAGAAGATACATAACACAGGGAATTCAAAGTAACCTGCCACAGAGGAAAACATGAGATAGAGACCTATCGTAACGTTACAGTGGTATCTCGATTCATGAACACAACTCGCTCCACAATTCTGGTCGAAAACCAAATTGGATGAGAAATGAATCAAATTTCCTCATAAGGTCAACGCTGAACCTAATCACTGAATTTTATTTGGTTCTCATCCAATCTGGTCTGCAACCAGAATTATGGAAAGAAGCAATGACATGAACCAAGGCACCACTGTAAATGTGATTCAGGAAATCACAAAGGAAGCTATGGAGAAAGTCAAAGAATCCACTAGGCAATGATAATCTCTTTTGGGTGGCAGAGTCTTACTAACAGTATATTTTCCAGGTTCAAATACATCTTTAATAGAGTAATACTTATGTAATTACAGTGCGGTCATTATTGTTTTCTGGTTTTCAATTTTTAAGTCTCAACTTTAGAGTAAGTACTTATACCTGGATTGTATTAGAGAACAGAATACAAACAGAATACAAATACCAAATGGTAACACTTGAGAATGAGAATGTGACAAACAAAAATAGCAAAGGGAAGGGGAAACAGGTAAAACAAGGAAAAATATAAGAATTTCCTCATCTGTAACTGCAGAGATTAACTGACACCATCTGAAGTTGAACAAACATTAAACAGAAGCACAAAAAAAAAAAAAAAAAAACGGAAGCACTAAACATGTTTTAAGTTTAAAAAAAAAGCCACCCAGAGGAACATAAATTAACAGTATTATAAGGAAATAGATGTGGAAGAATGTAGGATAAGAGGAACTATATATAAAGGGACTAAATGTCTTATCTTTCACGGAAAATAATGAGTGGACTAATAGCAAGGACGAAAAAATTTAAACACTGTACACTAAAGTTAAGAATACTTTCCAGAAGAATTGCCAACACAAACATTAAGAAATAAAACTAGTGATAAAGAAGGAGGGCATTTTCTCATTTTGTAGCTTTTTCTATGGGTTGAGTCAAAAAAAAGAAAACATGTTCAGATAGTACTTTTTAATTTTTGAAATAGAAACATGTAGACCACATATTGTGTTAAAAATCAAGCTATAGAAGTGCATGTCTGTTTGTGTATGTACATATGCAAATATTTAAATGAATAAATCCAAACTATTAGCTGTTAATGAATACATTCCTGAATGAAGGATTATAGAGGGACGATGTGTGTGTGTGTGTGTGTGTGTGTGTGTGTGTGTGTGTGTGTGTGTTTTTACTGTACTTTTATTTTAAAAAACAACAAACCTGATCTTGTGCTGTCTTCTACACTATAACTAGTGATGATGACTAAATGACAGGTGCTCAAGAGATCTCTTATGTGAAACTGAACACGTAATAGCAGAAAGCCAATCAGAATTTTTTTTTTAAATTGCAGTTCCCAAATTGGGTAATGGAAAAAGATACCATTGTGTAACAGCTTATATGACTGACCTTCCTTCAATTTAAGATTATTTATGAGATAATCAGTGAAGTACTTATAGAAAAATTGGTCAGCAAAGAAACATTTACAAGAACTAGAAGAACCCTACTGCAGCTCACCAACCCCTAAGCCCCAGAATTTTCAAAAGCACAGCTGTTTACAATACCTCCAATCCTAGGCGAATAGCCGCTTCTGTAAAGCTTCGTCTTTCTCTTTCAAAATTCTTTTTTTGTTCTTTAAAAAGAGACCATTCTTCTTTAAGGCGTTCCTTCTCTTCCAACAAGTAACAGTCTCGTAATAGTGAAGTGGTGTCATCATCACATGCAGTAGCAAGCTGCTGCTATTAATTTTAAAATATAGTAAGTTCCAGGGGATCCCGCAATACTCGCCCCCCCCCCCCAGGTTGAAATGAAAGCAAGAGAAGGCAGGTCAAACTGGATGGCAAGGACAGAAATTACAAAGAATCACCAACTCAAATGAGGAGGTTTTTTCAAACTCTATGACTCCATTTGCAAAACATGAACTATTTAAGGAATGGTATGCACTGTATCTGCTAGCAGAGAAGTTAGTTTACTTTCAGAAAATGTCAAATACATAGACATCATGATATTCAAGAATAAAAATCCAGTAAGATTTAGTAAACTTCTGACCTTTCAGAGAGTATAATAGCATTAAAAGATAATTCACACTTACCTGTAGAAGTTGCTGTTGTGTTTTAATCATTTCTTTACATTGCTGAATTTCTAACTCCAGTTTCTCAGTTTCTTGTTCATGGTCCTGTCGTGATATTACGTCTTCATCGTTAAAACCTTCTAAGTGTACCTTTGAAACTAACCCAAACCCATTAAGTTGGTATGTGTTACAGTCACCATTACTTTTTCAATGTATTTAAAAATCAAGGCTCTTAGAAATTTGTAGTATCTCATGGGTTTTCTAAGACGTAGTTCTTTCTTTTCCATAAGTTATGATAAAATTATATTATTTTTTAATACAGAAAAAATTATTAAAGGCAAAGCAGCTATAAGTTCACAACTATAAATCCATATGCTTTTGGGAATAAATGATATCACTAAAAATAGAGCTCTACTGCCAACATTTCATTTGTAATTCATATGTTTCCCAATATCTGGATTAAAAACAGACAATTTGCCAGGTGTGGTGGCGCACGCCTGCCCCGAGTGCGGGGCAGGATGACTGCTGTGAATTCAAGGCCAGCCTGGACTACGAAGTGAGTTCAAGGTCAGCCTGAACTGCATAGTGTAACCTTGTCTCAAAAAGACAAAAAAATAAAAATAAAAACAAAAAATAAAAATAATTTGGCTATTTTTGCGGAAGAATGTTAACAAAAATTCATACATTATATTCTTGCTGACACTACTTCAAAGATCAACGCAATACTACAAACCTTGTTCTTTCATATACATTGAACAAATACCACATCCAGATGCACTTGCTATTTACTAACAGTGATGACTAAAATGAGTAAAATCACATGTAAATTAACATTCATACTCTAATAATAATTTGTTGATTTCTTAACTAGTTAACACTGGCAATGAGTGCATTATTTTAACATTTTAAAACAAATTTTCTTTAGATGAACTTAAATTTACTGAGCAGAAATCTTAATTTTTCTGATTAAAAGCATGCCAATTTTATTTAACAAATACTGAATGCAAAATATTAAGGATATACTCATTAATACAGACCTACATATAAGAGCAGGGGATAATGTCTAATACAATGTTAAATTTAAAAAAGCATAGTGAGTAAAACAGATGTGTTAGATAATTTTAGTTGTTCAGTGTTCAAATAAAAATTTCACAAATCCACGCAGAAAGGAATAAAAAAGATAGACACCAAACTGTTAAGTGCTACATACAAGGAATGGGTAACTGTGTATTTTACTTCATGTATTCTACTGGTATTTGGCAATGAATATCTATTATTTCAAAAATAATTTTTACATTATTATTTGGAACTTAGCAATATGCAAGTACATGGAAATAGGGATATAGCTCAGTGGTATAGTGCCTGCCTGGCAAGTGTGAGATCCTGAGTTCAATTCCTAGTACCTCCCCCACCCCAAAAAAGAAAATGGGGAAAGGTTCATCTTTCAACTATATGATAATGTCTGAAGTTTCAACATTTGGTAAAAGATCTCAGTTCTCTATAATTGTATGCTGCATTCACAGCAGATAGATATATAACATCCTTTTTTCAAAAATGGTTTCTATAAAAGCCAAGTATATTTTTCTTATTCAAGTTCAAATCTCATGGTAGAAACTAAGGAAAATTTTGTTTTCAGGCCACCAACTAAGCTACAAATTTCAGGTCTGAGCCCCTATTCTGGCTTTCTAAGTGACTGAAAATCTAATAGGTTACTATTACAACTCTCTTCACAGGCAATGAGGCAGGAGTTACCTTGGTTGTCAAGTTTTTCTACGTGACTTTTCAAAATTCTCCACTGCTTTCTGATGCTGTTTGTAAGCTGCTCTCTCACGGTCTCACAGGAAAGGTCCCACACACTCTCTCTCCCCAGTTCCCCGGCATCTTCTTCAACATCAGAGATAGCCTCCAAATGAAGAAAGGAAGAATAGAATGAACTCTCAACAGATGAGTGGATTGAATAATTATGAGGTTCCTAAAGTTAATGAAAACTTCTCTCTCTGAAAGTAGAATACATGACACTTAAACAAGTGGAAGGTGATTTGGTACCATGGTTATGTGTGAGCTCTACAGGCAGATCTGGTTCTGAGCAGGACAGAATCAGGCAGACCAGTTCAGCCGTGGGTCACGCTGGGTTGGTTAACTACTGTGCCCGTTTCTTCATCTACAAAATGGGGTTAAGTGCATTATATGGGGATAATCATATTATAATACTTGAAGTAATCTGTCACATAAATAAAATGAGACAATGCTTATTAAGTGTTTACTGCAGTGCTTGCCATGGCTTAAGTGCTCAGAAGATTATCTGCACTGTTTCCCACAGTGTGTCTGGAAGCATACAGGGGCACATACAGGGGCACTTTCTGTTGTTCCAGTGACTGGCGATAGTGCAGCACTGGATGTCCCAACAAAATACCAACAGTGTGCCCACTGCACATGCCTACCCATGCCTCGATTGTTCCAGGCCGTGATGTAAAGACCATCTCAGAGAGAAAAGGCTACTTACAGTTCCCGTACTCTCATCTGTTCTTTCTCTAGGTTTCTTCTTTTGGGGAGAAAGAAGAGAAATCATTTCCTTTTTCATTTGCTGAAGAACCTTCTTAAGTTCAGCATTTTCCATTAGGATTTGTTTCTGACGGTATTCGTAATCATTCAAGAGAATTTTATACATTTCATCTTCGTTCCTGAGAAAGAAACTGTCGTTACAGAAAGGTAATGGAGAAAGCAAAGTCTGACTTCTGAAAGATCAGCGTAGACTCTACCTGGCTTCTGTTTTACCAGTTCTCCAGGACCCCCTTTTTCCATCAGCTCTTCCCACGTAGTTTAGAACATCCATGGCTGCAAAAGGGAACACACAAAACAAATTCTTATCACATGTACTTAGAAGTCTAATGTACTCTACAGACTACGGATGTGAGTTAATCTGGTAGACAGGCTGAGATGTGGAACCAACAGGCCTAAGTTATAATTCAACTGCTTATAAGAACTGAGAGATCTTAGTGGACTTATTTAACTGCTAAGCTAATTTTTCATTGATATGGGAATAAAACAAGTATCTACCCAAAGAGTTGTTACAATTGAAAGAAACAAGGTTAAGGCAGTTAACCCAGGAGAGGTGAGCACAGTAAGTATTTAATAAATGATATTTTGTCATTTTGATTACCAAGGGTTGGCAAACTACAGCCTGCAGGCCAGATACCTAATTCTATAAATAAAGCTTCAGTGGAACACAGCCATATCTGTTAGTGCACATACTATCAATAATGACTTCTCTACACTGGCAGAGGCAGGAAGTCTAAAAAACACCTGAAGATTCCACAAAGTCAAACAAGTTTACTATTTGGACCTTTACAGAAAAGGTTTGCCATGCTCTATCAACGTCACCATCACCATCATCCCCTTTAAAGTCAAGCCCCTGACTACAGGAAAGTCTCTCTGCCCTACATAGAGGTGAATGCATCTTGCATACAAGGATAACAATACTCCAACTGCAGTGCAGACCAAGTCATCAGAAAAACATCACTCTCCATTGGGTGTGGAACAGGAAGCACCTTTACCCCTAAATCTAAGTGGTGGGTTTCTAAAATTTAATCTTTAGTAGATGCCTCTAACTGGATGTTACATTTTGTACTTTCAGCATTTTCCCACACTCCTTTAATTTCGTTCTTTCCTTCACAGATAAACACAAGGATAATTTACCTTAAAACTCATGATCATTCACATGAGTATGACTTATTAACTCAGATACCTAAACTTGTCTTAACTCTTATTACACCTTCACTTTCTATTTTTTGGGAATTTTAAAAATAAAGTATCAGATAACTGCAACAATGCACCGCTTGCTCCAGCAGGCAGAGCCCACCTCCGAAGAGCCAGAAGCACATGCTCATCAGCTGCTGCTGACCGCTGGGTTCAGGTTAGTGAAGGCAGCCGCGCAGGCGTGACATCTAGGGCAGAAGACCCAGTAATTCACCTGGAGTGCACTCTTCAACCAATAAAACGCACAGACTTCTCATTCCCTGGTCTACGCCAAGTCAGGAAAACTGCTCTGCGTACCTCTACTTGTATGTGCTGCTTAACTTTTTAAAATCTATGCTATTTACTTGAAATTATGCACATACTTGCATGAATAGTTGTAGACTGAAGTTTTCAAAAGAATACTATAAAAAAGAAGCCGTTAGACACAAACACACTTTTACAGTACATCCTTTCAAAACACACAGCTAACCTCATTGAAAGGAACTCAAACACATGAATGAGTTGATCGGATGAATAATTTTATGAAGTTAACTCTAAAATCCTACTTCTTTTGATATTCAAAAACACATCCTGATTGTTAGTATTTGCTATGGACAATCAGGATATCCTGTGGTGTAGCTTTTCCTCTATGCATCAATCCTAGGCCTGTCATGTTAAATATATGCGACTTAGGAGGCAAACCCAAATGACTGAATTTTACTGCCTAAATTTCCACTTTATATGGATATTCACCATCTAAAACCAACTGTAGAAAGCATGAACACTGTTGTGCATGATATATTTACATTTATTTCTCAGCATATTATTTAGTCTCTTAGCTGTATCTTTGCCAGTTGCTTACCTATTTTTTTATCCTTTTTGTTCATGACAAGTTGATGTAGACGTTCCTTTAGTTTATTATATTCACGCTCTTTTCTTTTCATATCATGATTATACTGAGTAGCTCGACTTGCAATGATATTTTGTAATTTTTGTACCTGAAAAAAATTTTTTCTATCAAATGAGGTTAAGTCTAGTTAAAATTCACAAATTCATCTTCCTATATAATAGTTTTAAAATTCTAGGATGACTTTTCCTTCAGTGGAAACTACATGTTAAAATATTCTTAATCGGTTTTTATGATCTAATTCTAAAATTTCTAATTTTAATCCTAAATTCATCTTCCACACTTTTACCTTTAGAACCTCTTAGGGAAGTATAAATGAATAAAGCTTTACCTGAAATAAACAGGATTGGTCATTTTTAGTGACCTCCTTACACTGTCAGCCTGCAATCACTTTCTTTAGTGTATTAGGAACTAACCGCAAGGGACTGTATTTTTTTAAAAACCCTGGGAATAATCCCTTAGCCAGTGGCACTGCAGCAGGGAACCAGGGTCATTTCTCTCTGATCAGCATTTGCTGAGTGCCCACCTATGTGTCAGGAGCTGTTGTTCAAAATTTATATCCACTACAGCTTCACAGGCATCTCGACAGAAAGCACGTTTCATCCCAGCCATTCTCAATCCCTGCTGCAGATTAGTAGGATTAACTTACTCCTTCTCAAAGACGAACTACATTCAAACCAACTATACTGAACTATACTGAAATGCAATTAACAAATCAAGTACAAATGTTATGTGAAATAACTCTAGGAAATATGTATAAGCAGCTTTATGGTTTGGTTAAGATGCTAATTATCCACTTAGTAAGTATACTACTAAATAATCCGATACGGTAAAGTAAGTCTCTAAATTACTCCCAGGGTTTTTAAAAAAATATAATCCCTTAAATGTCTTTTGGTTAAAACATAAAACACTGAGAGTAAGTGTATTTTTATAGTTGGGGATTATATATTTAGATACATTACAAAATATTTTCAAATGCATTGACTCCTTAGTTCCACATAACTACTAAAGAAAAGTTAGAATTATGCCAAAAGATGTCACAATTCTAAGTTACCACCAAGTGAAAAATTAGAATTAGACCAAGTAACCACTAAAACAAGTCAGCATCTTTGCCCCAGAAATAAGATTTTCAAAACAAATTGCTCCTGTGCTCTTTTAGCCAAGAAACTGCTTGCCTGCAGGAATGAAGTCACTGTTTAGTGGAAGAAGGGGCAGATGGGGCTGAAGGTGCAGTAGTGTGCGCTTGGCTTGAGCGAGGGCTTGGGTTCCATCCCTACAACCACAAAACTAAAACAAAAACAGGGGGGGCACGACAGGTACCAGGTACAGGTACAGCAGAGAATCAAAGATCTGCATTTAAAGCACCTTTGTGCCCAAGAAAAAGTGAGTGACCCCTCGCTGGCTCGTTTGGTGAGGATGGTTGGTGCAGGCAGGGTGCTCCGGCCCTGGCTGTTACCAACTGTGACCTAATTCGCTAAGCCAAATGGATCCCCTGGGGCTGGGGAGGGAAGGAGGGAGCTGTGCTAAGGAAGGCTCCTGCTGCTATCAGTTACATAAGACACAGTACTCTACAGAGAGGTCCACCAAACCAAACTGATACATGATGAATTAACAGGTTTTTTTTAAAGTAAAATGATTCTTACTGTGTAACCCAAAAAAAGAAAGAAAAAACAAACATACGAAATTCACTTCATGTGCAATAAAACAACCCACCTCATCCTTCTCGTTTTTCAGTAGCTGATGCAAATTCCTGTTCTTGCACTGCAACTGTCTGTCTCTCTCCTGAAGCCCAATAATTTCCCGCCTAGAGGTTTCCAGTTGTTCCTAAAATATCCATGCCATTCCAATTGAAATTAACACAGAATTCACAACAACTACATTTTTAAAAGACCAGTAACAAGTCCTACGCACTAGTTTGTTAGCTAAAAATCAAATTTAAGGTCATGCAACAAGGTTAATATTATAAAATTAGATCTATATGTCAAGTTTTATATAATTTAAATATCAAATTTTATATTTAAGAACTTCAAAATGATTCCTTTGAAAGGCTCACCCCTTATTCCATAATGTTGTCACATATTTAAAATTTCTTTTAAAGACTTCTTAATGTACTTTTTTATTAGTGTATGTTTGCAGCGCATGTTTACATTTCTTGTGTGGAGTTGGTATATTACATAACACTTCTTAATTCCTTTTTTTCATTCTCTTTCCCTCCAGTCTCCATCTCTTCCCTCCAACCCTTTGATCCCCTTCCATTCGAGAAAGATCTATCTCCCTATCTCCTATTATGTTTTATTTTACTCTTTATTCTCAAAACCTGTGCAATACTTTATCTTGTGTGTCTGACTTCTTTCACTTAAGGTCATGATCTCAAGACATTTTAATATTCCTACAACACACTTTTGAAGATCTCCTCAGCTATTACAACACTGCAACATCATCCTTCCCTTGAAAGTGCCTCTGACTGTGAGGAGGAGTCAAACATGATTCAGAGCCAAGTCTGCAAAAGGGTGGGACACTACCCAGGGCACTACTTTAGTTCAAGTCCAAAACCCCTGCAAAGGCCTGCTCACAGCTGTCCTGGTTACCAGGCTGAGACCCGACACCTCCATTCCAAGTGTACCTCTCAACCCAGTATTCCTTCGCCTTGCTGCCAAAATGTTACTCATCTCCTGTATTCATGCTTATGCCACCTCAGTGCTTCCCAGCTTGTGTACCAGGGAGACTTTCACACTATGTGGAGCAGTGTCCAGCCTCACTTCTTACCATTCTTCATCACTCTGCACACACTCCAGCCCCTACAGAGCTAGGTGCAGCTCCCTGGAGGTGCAACACTCATTCTCTTACTCCTCCTGCTTTTATACAAGTTAAACGCTCTGCCTAGAATGTCTTTTCTCGGATAAACAATTACACCTCTGTGAGGCTTTCCCTCATCTCCTACAGCAAGAACAATTAAGGAAGCAAATATTATGGTTCAATGTGTTTTATTCCACTAGACTCAATCTCCTCATGTGCATGAACTAAGGTTTTCATTCTTTTTTAAACCCAGTTCCTACAACATAAATACTTAATAAAATTTTGCTCGAAAGTTGAATGAATCATATGCTAGATCTAGAAACTTTCAAGGCTAGACCACTGCTTTTCCACATTGAATACACATTTCTATACAAAGATGAGCCAAAATAAAGAGATTCTGGCCCAGGTTAAATCCCAAATTAGAAGATATCCTGCAAAGAATATTCTTTGTTCTTGGTAGTCTTAATAAAAAGATCACTCCTTAAAGAAAAGCTGTGTCAGCTCCAGTTTATCAACATCATTATATGATCATTATATGATCACCAAAACATCATTTTATGAATCACCCCCTTGACAAAAGGGGAGCAAGAATAAAAATACTGTCTTCTAGGTTTACAGCTCTGGATCAGCCTAATCCACAGCAGGACCCTCCACTGGTGTCTCTGGTTTGGATTAATGCAGGATTCACTATCACAGCCTTTGTACAAGGCTGGAAGGTACTGAATCTCCCCACCAGCCCCCACAGTTCCCCAGTCAGCCAGGACATACAACTGGATAACCTCTACCCCTGGGGCATACCGGATGTACAAAAAACTAAAACATTATTTTAGGAAGAAACAAAACAAGTAAGTAGCATTAGGCAGTGACAGACTGGAAGGGGCAGGTGCCACTGAGCAGCTAAGATACTTCTCTCCATCACCCGCCGAGGTTTACAGTGCTCACGTACGGAGTGATTCTATGCCACTTCTATTTTATGGCACACTCCCTTCTGGACTTAAGATACTGTATATGGAGATCCTGTTTTTCTCACATAATCAGAGATTTAAAATTCCAAGGTTTTTTTTTTAATTGTTATCTCTTCCTGGAAGGGGTGAGGAAGGGAGGGGAGAGGATACTCAGCAACAAAGAGAAGGACATTGACCAACAGATGAAAAGTAAAAGGAAGCTGATTTCCTAAGCATACATAAATAACAAAGTCTTTGATTCTCACAAATAGAGACCCAGTATCTACTAGTATACTCAGGAAAATATTAGGCTTGGAATATATTACTTTTTAAATAATACATAACCACAATATAAGTTCTTATCATATAAGAATTTCAAACACCTTGCTCCTCTCCTTCTGAAGATTTTGTTTTACAAGAGGAAAATATAAAAGAAAGTTTAAAAAAAGGAGAAAAAAATCAGAAACCAGCAATAAATGTTCCACATCTGAATATAGCAGGTAAATGGTCCTGTGAAAGTATTACTTTCAGATAAAAGTTAGTTTAATAACGTACTTTTCCATAGTCTTCTCTAAAACCCTAGCAACTTCTAACAGGTCTTATCTGGCCTGTTTTTACTACTGAATTTTGGTTTAAAAGTCTTAGAAGTAGCTACACCATTTAATTGTAAGAAAAATATTCTTAAGCCAGACAGGATGGGGTAGGGGAGTCCTCACTGTATTTTCCTCTGAATATAAATATTTCCAAATTAGCTTTCAACAGTTTCAGCAAAGTACCAAGCAGTTCATAAAATCAATGCTTTCTATATAGATATCGGAAAGTAATACAATCAATATGTACAAATTACTTTTATGTTTTCTTTTAATTAGCAGTTAGAAAAAAACTATAAAGCTTTTATTTGATAAAGTCCATGAATACTGATAGCACTGTTATACAATAATGGAGTATAAATACAATTGAAATTTCTACCTTAAGTTTTGCATAGCAGCTTTGCAGATGGTCCATATCACTTCCGAGTTTCAAATTCTGTGTTTCCACATTTTCCTGAGCTAGAAGGTTCTTCCGCTGAAGTACAAGTAGCTCATTCATACAATTTAAAACAGCAACTATATTTAATTCTCTCTTTGCTTCTTTACTTTTGGGTTCTTCATACAATGAAGGAAACCCAAAAGTAGTCAGTTCCTAGTAGGAGAAAAATGTTGTTTAAAAAGCTGGCCATCCTTGGGAAGATGTTGGTCAAAGGATACAAAATTTCAGTTGACAGAAAGAATACATTCAAGAGAGCTATTGTACCACATGGTGATTATCACTGACAACAATGTAGGGTATTCTTAAAAACTGCTGAGAGTAGATAGATTTCAAGTAGGAGACATGCATGTATCCGTTAACTAGCTCAACTGAGCCATTCTATAAGGCACATGTATTTCAAGACATATGTTGATGTGTAATACACACATACAAGTTTACTTGTCAATTAAAAATTTAATGGAACAATGGATAAGAATCTTTTCTGAAATAGAGAAAACTGCCCAACATTATTAAGAAAATACTATCCCAAAGAACAGAAAAACTTTAAAAACTGGGCCTTTTCTAGATTCTGCTCTTGTAGAAGAGCCCGGGGTAACGGCAAGGCTGACCCGCTCCCAGCAGAATGTGTAACCCTGTACTGGATTACACGATCACCGAGGTTCTCTGCACACCTCAGATCCAGGCCACTGTGTGGTAGACTTGTGCCTGAAGGATATTTATCTATCACCTTGCTATGATATGTTGTTATGTAACATGACTTTTGCCACTGTTTCTTAAAAGAACACGTTACCTGATCAAGATATGAAATACTTTGTTCAATATTCTCTTCTGTGCAGAAGGCACTGAAAAAACTGTGTACGTTTTTTGATAAAGGTATTGAAGAACATAGCACTTGCTGTGAGTATAAACTTGATGGAGACATCTTTGTTTCTGAGGTATATTGAGAGATATTTTTGTTTTCTGAAAAAAAAAATTAGTAAGCACACATATAACTCATAACAAAAGCATGTGACACTGATAATCTTTAATAATCTCCAATACCAAAGATTTTATATTATATGAAATAAATTTATATATAAAAGTATTTTCAAATTAGGAGAAAGCCATTTTTAAATGAAAGATACACTTTTCCAAAAAGACACAACTGAAGTGGTCTTCTTAGCAGGCATACTAGGTCCTGAGACCTTAACTTCCAGTGCGTTAGGTTTGGAAACACAGCAGAGAAAACATATTTCTACGTCATTCAAAGTTCTATCATTAAAGGAATAAAGAGAAAAATATACGAAAGCAGCTACTAAATATATATCAAATGCATAAAAATTTGCCTCAAAAATTATATAAAGCAGGGCTGGGGGTTTAGCTCAGCAGCTTAAGTGTCTGCTTGGCAAATGCGAGGTCGTGAGTTCAATCCCAGACCAAAACAAACAAACGAAAAAAATTGTATAAATCAAGCTATTTACTAATCCATTCATAGCACTCAACCAAACTAATTATGACACATTCTTAGCTCTTCTCCAGTGACTTCCGTGTGGGAGAAAATTAGGTATTTCACTTCCATGCATGTCTTTCTTTAGTCATATCTTCAACATTTGTATTGTTTCTTATGTGTACAATCCCTACTGTGGCTTCCAGTTATTTTAGACTTGGTTACCTGCAGACAGACCTGGATCTGTAACAGTCATCCAATCTCCCATAGCAATTTTCAGAGCCAGGGAACCTGAGGAACTAGTTCAGCGCTGAGACATACAGCCAGCTGCTATCACTCTTCTATGTAGGCATCTCCTTCAAAGCAAAAGACAGAATAACTGCATCTAAATGCAAGCAAATAAGAAATCAGTGTGTAAGAATTCAGCGTACGTTTCAAAATGGAAGGATTCTGCAATATTCCCATGCAGATACGGCACATAGTAAAACTTAACGATTATATTAAATGCGTATGTGTAAAATAAGTAAGGATCAAGCTTAAAGGCTTTCCAAGTTCTATCAGGATATTTTCATTACTCCATACGTAGATGACACGGCACTTGAACTGACTCACAATACCAATCTAAGGTACAGCACCGCACAACGTACCACTTGTATGTTATATCCTTCAGTACACTGGTGTTATATCCTTCAGTACACTGAGTGAAGTGGGATTGTCCTGGGCCACATGTAAAACACATAATTAATGAGCAAAGGTAACAAAATTTCCCTTATTTTTATACTTTTATTGTAACATTGAAATGAAATAATACAACAAACCTAATTTCAGTAAGTAAGAAATGTGTCTGGTTTATTTATTTATTTATTTATTTATTTTTTCCTGTCTTTTTGAGACAGGGTCTCACTATGCAGTGCAGGCTGGCCTTGGGCTCAACTCTGTAGCCCAAGCTGGTCTCGAACTTGCACACGATTCTCCTGCCTCAGCCCCCACAGTACTGGGATTACAGGAGTGCGCCACCATGTCCGGCTGCAATGTGTCTGCTTAACAAGAGTGAACGCCTGTCTTTCCGGGCACACACAACGTGTAGGGACAATGCCACACTGCTACTGGCAATCCCTGTATGTCTGATCCAGGTGGGCTTCCAGCTGACTATGGGGAGCACAGGAGGCGGAGACAGCGGCAGCACCGCACCACACCACACCCTCCAGGGCCACCTGCGCAGCAGGCAGCAGAACACCGCACAATCGAGTCATGAAAATCATCTCATCGCGTCACATAATGGTAAGAGTTTACGATCTCGTGGGGCCACATGACCAAGCTGTCCCAGGCCACACGCCGCCTGCGGGCTGCGGGTTATACGTGCCTTCTTTAAAACAAAGTACAGCTCTCATTTACACAGATGGGAAGATGACAAAGCTCTAGGCCTGCATTCTTTCTTCCCCAAATATACCAGCAAAGCTTTTCATTTAAATGATAATTCCTAGTGTTGGCACAGATGTAGGGAAATGAATCCTCCCACACACTGCTATTCAGATAATATCAATTTATATTACCAAGCACTTTCGGCAATACGTAAGTCTTAAAAATGAAAAATATCAATGCAAGAAACCTCACTTCTAAAATTTCATTCTAATAAAATGTGTATAGAGTAATCTACAGTTGCTCTTTACAAGACAGAAAAAAAGAAGAAGAAAAACTGGAAACATCCTCCACAGTAGAAAACCAGGCAAACCCATCACACATTTATGCCGTAAAACACTGCACGGACTTTACACAAAACTGCGCAGTTAGGGTGGAACAAGTGCTTAAACAAAATTCAAAAAATTAAAAACACCTACAAGGCCAGAAAGACAAATGCAGGGAACTAAGTATAAAACATCTAACTGTTTCCATCTACCATAGAGCTAATGGAAGTCATAAATATTTCTCCACGGTAAGAAAAACGATTTAAGTGAAACTGCAAGTGGCATCTGTCAACTGAATGCAAGGTCAGGGGAGGAGGAGGGAACAAAGCTGCGGGGACACTGGTGGCCACCTGCCAGCTCCGGGGACAGCTGCTCTTCAGCTCCGGCAAACTGCAGCTGAGAGGAAGTGGGGCCTGTAGTGACAGATCTTAGGATTTTTAGGGACACTGGAATTCTGGGCTTCTATGTAAAGATCCCTATTTGTAGATATTAGAAGCCAATTACAAACCTTTAATTCCATGCAAGTGACCCTGTGGGAAGCAGGAGAGGGAGGAGAAAGATATGAAGCCTAGCAGGTGCAGAAATGTTCTGCATTTGACACGGGATGGTTACAGGTTATGTACACTTACGATCTGCGTCCTTAACTACGTTCCCCATTTAATGATCTACCAGTTTAACAACTGTTTGGACTTATGACGGAGACATACTGTTCAGATTTAAGACCCACTGTTTGGACTTAGGACTTAGTCCTTTTTGTTATGTACTTTCCATACATCTTGTTGATAGAGTCTCAGTGTCTTTTTCATTTTGTACCGTACACCTTCTTTATATAGTACTGTAATTTTTGCTGGCTGTGCTGTGTAGTACAGTACTGTAATTCTATGTTCTGTTACATGTTACAGTACTGCATATAAGAGTTATGCAAATAGGGCTGGGGATTTAGCTCAGTGGTTTAAGTGCTTGACTGGCAAGCATGAAGTCATGAGTTCAATCCCTGGTACCAAAAAAAAAAAAGTTACGCAAATAAAAGGAAGGTCATCAAGTTGACGTTTCCTTTGATAATTTCTTAATACTGTAATGTACATAGTATATATAATTCCTCACTTTGTGACTAATTTAACAACCTAGTCACAGGAACAGAACTTGGTCCTTAAACAAGGAGTAGACGTCTGTGTAAGTTACAGCTCAAAACAGTAACACTATATAACAAATCAGATTAAATGCTTCTTTGGGCCAGATCTGGACTGAGGATCAAGTGTTTACAACCCTTGTTCTGCATATTTAATATTACAAGAAAATATTCCCAATATTATCAACGATAATATGATCAATATTATCATTTAATTATATCGAGGTCCCACTGTGCACAAGACATTTTTCTAGGCACAAGAGAAGTCATGCTCAGGAAGTTCACACTGGAGTGAGGGTAGCAAGAGACGCTGCAGAGGCAAGCAATGAAGTAACACTGAGTGACAAGCACTACAAAGAAAAAAATTCATGATACGACAAAGTGTTGGTAGAAGGTACCTAAATTAATCAGGATAGGCTGTTATGACATGATGACATCTGAACTGAGACCTAAATGATGTCAAGTCCATTACAAGATAATGAATGACCAGAGTAACTTAAGCAGAAAAAACAGCAGGCAGGAAGGCCTGAGACAGAAATGAGCTTGCTAACATAAAGAAGGCCAGTGTGTTTGCAGCACAGTAAGAAAGGCTAGGGGGTAGGAAATCAATTTCTCTGAATTGTAATGAAATGTTGAAGGGCTTTGGCTTTAGGCCAGAAAGTAATCTCCTTTCTCTGTAGACTCCCTGGGCAACTAAACAGGCTGGTACCAATAAGGAGGCTACTGCAATAGTCCAAATAAGACAACAGGTGTTACACCACAGTTTTAACAGAGAGGCAGAAGCAGGTGGAAGAATCAGGTATATATTCTGAAGAAAGGACCTTCAGGATTCGCAGATGGATTAAAATGTGAGTGAGAGAGGAATCAATGATTTGTCGGTCATGGAGCAGCACACCATAGAGCAGGCAATGCTAAGTGTCATTTTCCATGCATGAAGGCTATACAGTTGGGCACCAAGTCTTGCCAGCTTCCTACTTGTTCTCTGGTAAAGAAAGACACTGAACTATTTTGTACTTCCTGCTGCACTTCAACAGATGCCTTCAGTATGCTCATTCAGGAATGAGCAGCATGAAGATTGAGTCTCTAACAAATAAGAAAAATACATTAAGCAGGGGGCTAATCCTTTGGAAGAAAGGGCCCTGAAGGGAGGAATAAGATCAGAAGAAACAAACGGGCAGTTTTTGTTCTTTTGTTAAGGTGTTTGTAAGACAACAGCGCACAACTGTCTATTCTACATATCCATTCTTCAAAAGTTCAATTTAAGTCACTTACTCTGTAAATTTGGCTTTCCAGTGCCTTCAGGTTTAAATACTGAATTGTCTCATTAACTGAAACAATAAAAGCCAGCAAAATATATGGGTCTAGTTAAATATTCACAGTGAAAACTAGTAATGCATTTTGATGCTCTATGAAACAATTTACTGACAGTGTACGATTTCAGAATACGATTTCATACCAGCTAAGTTTCCACAAGTTCACTTCTGTTCAACTATGCACCAAACTGTACACTGTGAGACTCAGATAAAATACCCGCCCAGTTTTTTGTATTTTCTTTTAGGAAAATATACTTAGGACTTAATATACACCCCAAAAGCAAGTGGCTAATTCAAGCAAAATGCTGCATTCTAGATCACAGCTAAAATTTCATTGAAAGTTGTAAACTACTTTTATGAAGATGTTAAACTAAGTCAAATTGCCAAGTGTGGTGGCGTACACCTGGAATCCCAGCAGGCACATGTCTATAAACGGGAGGCTGAGGCAGGAGGATTGCCATGAGTTCCAGGCCAGCCTGGGCTACACAATGAGTAGTTCAAGGCCAGCTTAAATAATATCACTAGACTGTGTCTCAGAAACAAAAAACAAAGAAACTAAGTCCAATGAATTTAAAAGAAGAAAGGTAGGAGAAACATACTTTGCATAAGCCTAATATATGCCATCTCACAAGACTACTGCAGCTTGAAAGCTTCAAAAGCAACCAGACTCCATTACAAACCAGGCACTGGGACACAAATTCATACTGCAGATTTGATCAAGTGAGAGCACAACATTATACAGCTGATACAATCATCTATGAAAAATCATGTGAGAACAATCTGCTTATACTAGCATTGTTATTGCAGTTTCATTGGAACAAAAACATTAAGAGAAAACCATGTTTTGGTTCAAGTAATCTGGAGCCTAAAATTTTCTGCATGTGCTCATGGTTAGGGCAGTTGCCCAGACTTGCAAGATAACTCAAATTTATGACTGAAATTTTATGAGCAAAACTTGAATAAAGTATTTAAATGCCTTGTAAATGCTACTGCATTCACCTAAGACTGTTGGGGAACAATCTTGAAATATAGTAATGTAAAGGAGGAAAACCTATAAAGTAATCTATAAAGAAAAAGGAATTCTCTTGTTCTCAACAATATAGAGTGTTATTCATTATTGGCCATTTAATAAACTTCTTGCTGCAAGTAATTCCCAAGGTAGAGCCAATCAATAATCTTCATAAAAGAAAATAATTAAGATTTGCAGACTGTGGGGGAGGAGAACAAGAAGCCAACAAAAAGCAAGCCCTCCCTGTGAGTCGGTGCCATGTGTAGGCTGCTGGGGGCAGAACCACATGCCAGCCCCTTCCAGCCTGCATCGTGGGAGACAAGAACAGTCAAGGTCCTGCCCCCACCCTCATAAACCATCCACTGATACGGAGAAAAACAGGTTGCGATGATAGCTACTGAGATAAAATACAACCTCATACTTGCAGTGTTTAGTGTTTCACTGTCTTTGCAGGCCTAAAGCCGATGGTCTAATCATCTATTCAGAGGATAACAATATGCAATGTAACACATATAGCAGATCTCCTTCTGAAGGTGGTAGCCACTGATAATTCCCTATTATCTTGTTTTGAGATGTTATCATTTATATTGCTTTGTTTTTTATTCTGTTTTGTCTTGATTTTATTTTATCTGATGGCATGGGCAGCTAGTTCTAAGATAACAAGACATATTATGGTAGTCATTTTGGATTTACTAATATCTTGACTTGAAGTCCTTTATTGTGTTCATTGTTTCATTTTATTGGTTCTATTCTGTTGTTTTGTTTAATTTTTACTATGTCTGAAGGTATGGGCAGCTATTTTGAAGACAACAAGAGGCATTATGGTAAAAAAAAATTAATTACTGATAGGAGTAAAACAAGTAATTTCACTATAAAGATTATCTGATTACTTTTGGAGAAATGCTTTAGAAACACTAGACTTTATTTTCCCTATATATATTCATAAGTTCCAAAGTACCAAATCCACATATATCAAAAGGATATTCTCCTCTTTTTCTGGAGAAAATGTTACCCAGAGTTTAAGATTATCTAGTAGATGATTTTCTAGTTTACAATCTGGGTAGAAAACTG
>PVJX010017558.1:0-38115 GCA_004027295.1 Dolichotis patagonum
CCTTGAGCAAGTCACTTAATCCGTCTGAGCCTGCAGGTGGTCCTGGGCACCACGGGGTAGCGGATCCCTGCCCAGCCCTCCCTCCTATGTCTGTGGGAAGGCTCTTTTCCACTAGGAAATGACATGACAGAGAGAGAGAGAGAGAGAGAGAGAGAGAGAGAGAGAGAGAGAGAGAGAGAGAGAGAGAGAGAGAGAGAGAGAGAGGTGCTGGTGGTGACGGTGGGGAGGCCAAGCGTTTGTTTACTGGCTTCTTTCTCTAGGATAATCCTGGAGATCGAAGAGCCAGCCTCCAACCACAATGGAGGCCAGCTGCTCTTTGGGGACGATGGGTTCCTCTACATCTTTACTGGGGACGGCGGCATGGCCGGAGACCCTTTCGGAAAGTTCGGGAACGCTCAGAACAAGTACGTGCGCTTGGGCTGCTGTGCCGTGGGTTTACATGTGTGGCTCCTCACGCTCAGCCGAGCCACACGGCACACGGAACAGGCCTGGGCCCCAACTCAGCCTGCAGCCAGCAGGGCACCTGGGCAGGGCTCTGGGGGCCATCGGCCAGAGGGGACTCCACCTCCATGGGGTGGGGGCACAAGGAGGGAAGGGACTTTGGCAGGGGTGAGGGAGAAGTGCTGGGAAGGGGGGCAGCCTGGGGCGGGGGCTTTCCCTAAGGCCCGCCGGCCCTCTGGGGGAAACTGAGTGGATTTCCATACCTGGGGACCCCCTGAAACCCCGACCTAGCCTGGCCTGACCAAACGGCTGGAACTCAGAGCGCTCCTTATGAAGGCACATGTGCACACTCACACACACTCACAAAATCATGTGAATGTACACAGGCGTTTCGTGCCAGCCCCATCCAGCCAAAAGGACATAACCTCCCCCGGCTCAGAGAAGTAAAAATAGCGAGCACGAGGTTGATCACAGCCATTAAAGCGCGGATCATTTGTGACTTGCACCTTCCCATGCGACAGGGTTAATGGCATCCCAGCCCTCTCATGTGCAGTGCCTGGACATAAAGCCAAGAAAATAGAAACTAAGGATTTGTAGATAATTGGACAGAACGTAAAATGTTATTTTTGCGCCAGGTCAGGAGTCTTTGTAGCCCAGGGTGAGCCTGGTGGCACAGGGGTGGCACAGGAGCCCCCGGGAGCCAGAGGCAGCGGTAAGGGATAAACCGGGGCTGCCCTTGGGGGCAGGGGCGTTTTATCTGCGTGAATGAGGCCGCTTATGAGGTTTCTCTAGCGTTGCCAGTGCAGTGAGCATGACAGGTGCATGGTGTGAGCCGTCACCCCGGGCCCTGCTGGTGGGGCACCCGCCAGCCTTTCAGTGTAGAACACTGGGGCAAACAGCCTGGGGTTAGCCCAGCCTGGGCAACTTTGTGGGACCCTGGGCATGGTAGCTGGGCATGGTAGCACATGCTGCTAATCTGAGCATCAGGAGGGCTGAGGCAGGATGGTTGCCGTGAGTTTGAGGCCAGCCTGAACTACAATAGTAAAACCCTGTCTCAAAAAACCAAATAAGCAGGGCATGACGGCATACACCTGTAATCCCAGCAGTTTAGGAGGCTGAGGCAGGAGGATCCTCTCTGAGAGTTTGGGGTCAGCCTATGCTACATAATCAGTCCAAGGTCAGCCTGAACTATATAGCTAGACCCTGTGTCCAAAAAAATAGATAAATAATAAAGAACCCCAACAAGATAAATAACAAGCAAGAGGAAGGTTGGGGACATAACTCAATGTAGAGGTCCTGGGGTACCTCCAGAGACAGTACTGTACCACCAGAGACAGACAGACAGACAGACAGACAGACACAGTTTGGCTTTCTGGGCCCCTTGCCTGGGCTGGGCTCCAGCCGCCCCACTTACCGGCAGGTGGCAGGCTCTCCAGCCCTTCCCGAGCTCAGTGGCCGGGTCTGTAAAGTGGGCCCCGGCCCTGGTGCCGGCCGCGCACCCAGGCAGCTCCCGCCCGCCCGTCCGCAGGTCGGCGCTGCTGGGCAAAGTGCTGCGCATCGACGTGGAGCGCCCCGCGCGCGGGCCACCCTACCGCGTGCCGCCCGACAACCCGTTCGTGGGCGACGCCGCCGCGCGCCCGGAGGTCTGGGCCCTGGGCGTGCGCAACATGTGGCGCTGCTCCTTCGACCGCGGCGACCCGACCACCCGCGCGGGCCGCGGCCGCCTCTTCTGCGGCGACGTGGGCCAGAACAAGTTCGAGGAGGTGGACCTGGTGCAGCGCGGCCGGAACTACGGCTGGCGCGCGCGCGAGGGCTTCGAGTGCTACGACCGCAAGCTGTGCGCCAACGCGTCCCTCGGTGAGGTCCCTGCGCGGCTGGCCCTGGGCTGTGCGACCCCGCCCCGTCCCCCCCCCCGTCTTCCCACCCCCTGGAACCCCCGCCTCCCGAGACCCTGCCCCCCAGAACCCCTGCTCCTCCCTTTACCCGCCCCCCCACGCCAGGGGTCCACCAGCGCCCCGCCTCCGCCGACCCCCTGTCTCCGCTGGAGGGGCCGTGACCTGGGAGGGGTCCCAGCGCGCAGTCCTCTGCCCCCCCGCCGGGCCACCTGGACTCTCTGAGCCCCTCTCTCTCCTGCTGCCTCCTCCTCTTCCATTCCTCGTGGTCCCAGGACCACCCACAGGCTTTGAGGCGGGGCTGGGCCACTCCCTAGGACTTCCACAGCTGACCCCGCCCCCTTGGGGCCACCCCTGTGTCTCTCCTGTCCTGCAGACGATGTGCTACCCATTTTCGCCTACCCACACAAGCTGGGCAAGTCAGTCACGGGGGGCTATGTGTATCGGGGCTGCGAGAACCCCAACCTGAATGGCCTCTACATTTTCGGGGACTTCATGAGTGGGTAAGTCACCTTGAGCACCCCAGGGTGCGGCATCTGCTCCCTGGGCCTGTGGTGAAGCAGTGTGTGTGTGTGTGTACGCGCGCGCGCGTGCGTGTACACCTGCTCTAACCCGGTCCCCTGGTATGGACCAGGATAGTGCCCTGCCCCTCCCCTGCCCCGCCCCACCCTCCAGCCTGACCTGTGACAGCGTCGGTGACTTCAGGGACTGTCAGCCTCCCAGCCCTCTACCCCAGGCTCCTTGCTGATGGGCAAGGCCAGAGCCCCAGTGCCCCCTGGGCCACCCTGTCACTGCCCACCCACCCAGCCAGCAGCACAGGGACCTTGGAGCAAGGTCCCTTGCAAGTTGGGAAACTGAAGCCAGAGAGGGCAGTTGCCAATCTGAGGTCAGGGGCTGCTGTCCAGGCCTGACTACTGCTCTAAGGCAGGGCCAAGTGGGGGGATGGGTCACACCCCTGGCAGGTTTTAGGGGGAGGAGGGAGGACAGCAGACCTCCCACACCTGCGGGGTCAGGCTGCATCCTCAGTGGAGCATATGGAGCCCCATGACCATGTTGTCCCCACAGAAAACTGAAGCCCAGGGAAGCCTGGTACCTGGTAACTCTCCAAGGCTGTGGAGCTCCAGGCCTGGGTCCCTGGATCCTGTGTCTGTCTCCCAGCTCTTGGGGATGCCTTTCCTTGGGCCTCAGCTTTCCTGTCTGTGAAATGGGTCCAGTGAAGCCTTTGTTTTTACTATGATCCTTCTTCCCCTGGGGCACCAGAGTCCCCTGACTGCAGAATTCAACCGGTTGCCCCCACACTTCCCAGGCTTCTCTGCTAGGTCAGGCAAGGGTTGAGCCAGGGCGGGAGAGGTGAAGAGCACAAGTCTGAGTCACGGACACCCAGGCTGGACCTTCGGTGGTGTGGCCTCCTCGAGCCTGTGCCCAGTGTGAAAACCCGGCAGGTGCAGTCTGGCAGGGCCTCCTGGAGTGGACGCCTGAGCAGGGCCTGACAAGCAGAGGAGGGAGCAGAGCCCAGGACGTCCAGGCTCCTGCTCTGGAGATGGCACCAAGGGGCGCATACACTCCGGCCACCGGCCTCTGGGCCCTGGCAGGGAGATCAGCGCTCCACAGCGCCGGAGCCTGAGCAGAGGGCAGGGGCCAAGCTGGTCTTGTGCATCCCTGGGTCTCTTGAGCAAGTGGGCTGCAAAGATCACAGCCAGCCGGTTTGCTGGACACGAAACCCTCGTGGCCACCCGGGGCCCACACTTGGCTCGGTGCCCGCGTCCAGAGCCCTTAAGCGCTTCTGAACGGGCGCATGCGCATTTAGCACTGACCCCTGCGAGCCAGCGAGCGGGCGGAGAGGTCGTGGCGCGGTGGAGGCTGGGCGCGACTTCGAAGCGCCTCTTTCTTTGCAGGCGTCTCATGTCCCTCCGCGAGGACCTGGGGACCGGCCAGTGGCGGTACAGTGAGGTCTGCATGGGCCGCGGGCGCACCTGTGCCTTTCCGGGTCTCATCAACAACTATTACCCACACATCATCTCCTTCGCGGAGGACGAGGCCGGTGAGCGCTTCCGGTACCGCCAGCCGGGCTGCCTGGGCCTGGCCTGGTGCCCCATTGCTGGAGGGTCCCCCAGCAAGCCCGCCAGGGGTGAATTTTGCCCCAGGGAGGGACGCGTGCCATGCCCTCACGCAAGCCCGGCCTGCCGCTCCCCTTCCGCAGTGGTGACGAACGTACCCGGGCCATTCCTTGAAGCCATGCTGTCATTTCAGAGTGGGGAACGCAGCGTGCTTGCCTGAGGGTGCGCCGCGCATCCGGGCACTTGTGCTTTCAGCGCAGGGTAGGTGGGGGGGGGGTGAGAGGAGAGGGGCCCACGCCAGCCTCTGCCTTTGTGCATGGCCCAGGATTGTTCCCCAACAAAAGCTCACGGCCCCCAGCTGGCCTGCTGGATGCTTGCTGGGGTTTCTAGGCAACACCCACCGGGGGGTCTTTTGGAGGGGTGTCCCTGACAGGGCCTAGTGCCCGGGGGCCCCCAGCGCAAGTCTAGGAAACCTTTGTGGAGCCCTGCGCACACCGATCCATTTCCCCTGGGCCGGCGACGGCTGGCTGTGTTGGCAGCAGGGCGCCAGCATGTTTCAGAAGCAGGGTCCCCCTGTTCTCACCCAGACTCGGCCCTGGGAGGAGGGCGCAGCACGGAGGACTCTTCCTCAGACCCCCAGGGGACGCAGAGCAATAGAGACCCAGGTGTTGGTGCCTGTGTGTGAGCTGCCTGCTTAGGTCAGCACTGGGCCCCAGAGGTCCTGGTGTGTCCCCGAGGAGCTGGAGACAAACGGGGATCCGGCTCCCTGCTCCGACACCTGCAAGCTGCACCCTGAGACCCACCGCCAGCCACGGCCCTCCAGGGACCACCTACACCATGAGACTCACGTGGCCCGGCAGGTCTGGCGGCCTGAGTAGGGTCGGCGCCCTCACAGGCTATGGGCACCAGGGCAGCTCCCTGCAGGCCTCTGCTCCCGCGCTGTCTGCCACCCCTGGGGTTCTGGGACCAATGACTGTCCACACCTGGTGACCAGGATGGGTCTTGGGCTCTGGGTATAGTTTAAGGCGATAGAGGGCAGCACTGGGGTCCAGGGAGCAGTGTGGGGGACCATGGGGCAGCACCCAGAAAGCATTTGGAGAGAGAAGTGGGGGCCCCTGTGAACTCCACCCCAGTCACACAGTGTCTGCCTGGGCCTTCCCCAGGTAATGACAGGAATGATCACTAGTAGTGACTGAGCACTAGTACTGATCAAGTACTGGTACTGACTGAGCACTAGTAGTTACCAAGTACCAGTACTGACTGAGCAGTGGTACTGAGTACTGGTGCTGAGTACTGGTGCTGACTAGTGTGGGTACTGACTGAGCACTGATACTTACTGAGTGCTAGTACTGACTGAGCACTGCTGCTGGGCATGAGTCCAGGTGGGGCCACCAGGCAGGAGCGGGCGTGGGGGTTGGAGCCTGGGTGGGCTGCAGAGGCTGGGGGCTTGTGTGAATGGCTCTCCCAGCCCCAGTGTCCAGGTCTGGGGACCGGACCTAAGGCGGGCCAGCACACTGAGGTCAGTCAGTGTCTGGGCAGGGTGGGGGCAGGGCCGAGTGGCCTGGGCCTCCCTGTGCCACATCCTTCTCACTTGTCACCCTGTCCCCTCGAAGGGGAGCTGTACTTCATGTCCACGGGCGTGCCGAGTGCCACCGCAGCCCATGGTGTCGTCTACAAGGTGATCGACCCGTCCCGGTGAGTCCCCGGCACAGCCGGCCCTGGGGAGGGGCAGGACCAGGCTGCGAGTTGGGGTCCGCCTACCCCACGTAGGGTCAGCTCTGTGTACATGGGACGACGCCTGGCTGAGATGGGGCCCAGGCCCGCCCACCTCCTGGGCATCTGACTGCACATCCCTTGTCCCTCATTTCCTGGGGTGCCCATCCCTGGCCCTGCAGCCCCTGACTGCCCCCCCATGCCTCCCAGACCCCTGGACTCCATGTCCCCGGGGCTGCTGGCTGGAGCTCATCCACTGTCACAGCCCCTCCTGCCTGCCCTTGGCACCGTCTCTGTGGGTGTCTCTGCCAGGGCAAGGCCATCGCCCCGGCTGCTTCAGGGCGGAGCTCACTGATTCTCAGTGCCCGTGTTTTTCTTTTTGTCTTGAGACAGGGCCTCACTATGCAGTTCAGGCTGACCTTGAGCTCACTTTGTAGCCCAGGCTGGTCTCGAACCTGCATCAGTCTTCCTGCCTCAGCATCCTGAGTGCTGGTTTTACAGGCATGCCTCACTACGCCTGGCTCAGTACCAGGGCAGAAGTGACCACAAAGATACAAAGTCCTGGGCTGGAGTCCACCCAGGGCTCAAGCTGTGGTGGGCACAGGCGGCTGGCATCAGACCCCCGCCCTACATCCAGCTGCAAACTGCTACCCGCTAGGCCCCTCCAACACTGCTGCCCCTCTGGCCCATCTGGTTGTCTTTCAGCACTGAGATTTGGGATCTTCAACTGACCCCACCATCTGGGAGTCTCAAGACCAGCTGTATCTCTTCACCCCTGTGCAGGCCATGGGCTGGCCCACAGCAGGGACTCAGGAATGGTTGACGAATGAATGAATGATCGTTTTTCTAAGCTCCTTCCCAACCCTCCCTTTACCACCCGTCTGCACACATTCACAGCTGGAGTGGACCGCTGCGTTCACCCACACAGCACCCACAGCGGCCTCCCAAGCATTGTTCATGTTTGGCCAAGCTGGGAAGACCCCACTGCGCCCCGTACCCCTAAACCCAGAGACACACTAGGTGTGAAAAAGCCCTGAAACACCCAGGGCTCTTGAAAAAAAAATTGTTTTTAGTTTGTAATAGTTTTAGATAAACAGGTTTCAAAAAGAAAAAAAATACCCCACACCCAGTATCCTCTGCTCTTAACATCTCATCACAAAACCTTCACCAGAGGAGCACGTTACTGTTAACGAGGCCCTTTGGCCTTTCTTTGTTGTTGGTTTATTTTGAGACAGTGTCTTGCTGTGTAGTTCAGGCTGGCCTCCGCTCTTGGCAATCCTCCTGCCTCAGCCTCCCAGGTGCTGGGGTTACAGACGTGCGTCACCACATTCAGCAGCCTTTCAGTCTTTTTAAAAGCATTCTGGTTGTTCCCTCCTGGCCTCTGTATTTATTCTAGGATCCCATCCAGGGTCCCACGCTGCATTTCGTCATCGTGTCTCCCCAGCTTCCTCTGGTCTCTCACATTTTCCTTGTTTACCAAATTGTGGTTTAAAAAAAAAAACTGTAAAAAGTACCAGTAGTTTAATAATGAGCAGCCTGTTTATCAGGAAGAATGTCAGCACCTCTCTGTGCCTCCCCGAGGTCCCGAGGTCCCACCATGGCTCCCCATGGGGTGACAGCCTGGCGTGTCCTGGACGTGGACCCCAGGCAAGCGTCGCATCCCCTGTGCCCTCCCCCCTGCTTCGCGCAAACTTTTCTGCGTCGCAGCCCCCCCTCCCCCGGGGCCTTTCTGCTGAGTCACTGAGCCAGAAATGCCTGCCCGTCCGGGAACTGGAGGTTATTTCCATTTTCTGCTTTTCAAAACGCGCTTCTCCAAGGAAGGCGCGCCCGATCCTTGCCAGGTGTCGCGGAGGAGGCATCGCCGTGCCCTCGGCTCATCTTCCCCCGCCTGTCCAGGGGGGCTGAGGAGACCCCGGGGCTTCTCCCGCCCAGGTCCAGGCTTGGGGCCATCCTGTGGCTTTGAGAGGCCAGTGTGCCTAGCTGGATTCCTTTGCCTTTGGGAAAAAAAGCCCCCATGTCCCCTCCGGCCTGGAGGCACCGCGTCACGGGGCTGCTCTCAGCCCCATTGAAGTACTGGGTCCCGAGAGCCAGGCTGGGAACAGGTCGGTCCCATTCAGAGCGCCTCAGATTGATGGCCAAAATCTAATTAAAATGGAATCCCGTCCTTGCCTTGCCTGCCAGCCGGCTCCCAAGGATGTCGAAGGAGGTGGGTCGCACCCTGGCAGTCCTTGTTACACTCTTGTCTCTGGCTGTCCTCTCCAGCCCAGCCCCCAGCTCTGCCCCGGCCCAGGGCTCCCTGCCCAGCTCCCTGCCCGCAGCTCCCGTCTTGCCTGCCTGCTTTGTACTTTAGCTGGTCTTGCCCTTTCCCATCGTCCGTCGCCCAGGAGAGAGAGGCCCTCCTCAAAGCCAGGGGATGGAGGGTGAGGGTAGGGGCAGGAATCTGTGCACTCCCGGGAGTGGACTGTACCAGGGGTGCCCGGGAGCCAGTGGCCATACTGCAGCACCAGCCGAGGAGGCCAGGTGGGCATGGGGCTGGTGTAGGATCTGCTGGGCTCATTCTTAGGATCCCCTGGGCCTGGAGTGAGCAAGGATGCCACAGGGCCACCTGTCCCTCCCGTTCTGGTCCACTCTTCCCAGCCCTTCCCCCTCTGACCTGCTGTAGGGGAACGGTGGGTGTCAGGGACATGGGGTGGGTTCCTCCAGGGGGACTCATGACCTCCTCTGTATCCTTGGCAGACGCGCACCCCCTGGCAAGTGTCAGATCCACCCCATGCCCGTGAAAGTGAGAAGCCGTCTCATCCCCTTTGTGCCCAAAGAAAGTAAGTGCTCATGGGGAGTCCTTGGAGGGGGGCTCCTTGTCCAGCCAGGCTCAGGCCTTTCCTTGGCCCCGGGGCCCAGAACCATACCTGGCACACATCTGACACTTAGTTAAGGTGGACGGAAATGCATCTATCATGAGCCTTGCTAGACTGGCCAGGACTCACACCAGGTCTGAGGCTGTGGGCCAGTGGTGGCCAGAGACAGAGCAGCAGCAAGAGGAGGGAAGCCATACCCAGAAAGGAGTGCTGAGGGTTCCTGTGGGGACCGAGAGAGACGTCTGTGTTGAGCAAGACAGACTGGACTTCGGGGGCCACTAAGCCCATCCCGCTACCCACCCGTCTGTCCATGTGCGGTTGGGTTCCTGTTGCTGGGATACAGCCCAACACCCATAGCTTAGAACAGGAGCGGTTTAATTTGGCTTGTGGTTCAGGGGATTCAGTCCATGGTTGGCTGGCTCCTGGTGGAAATACCACGTCGGGAGGCACAGTGGAGGAAAGTTGCTCATAGCAGTGCAGCCAGAGCTCCGGGGCAGACCCCGGTGACACCCATCCCACCAGACCCTGCTCCGGCAGCACATTCAGCTATGAACTGTTAGTACATGAACCCGCTGAGGAGTGTAGCGTGACTGTTAGCTACTCACCTTCCCAAGGCTGCACTTCTGAATTCATGAGGCTTCTGGGGACCATCTAGACCTAAACCATGACACCATGCATCCCTCCCCTCCCCTTCCTCCCATCCACCCATCATTCATCTGTCCGTCCTCTCACCCACTCCCCTCCAGCCACTCACCCATCCATCCATGTTTCCGCCTGCCCACCCATCACCCATCTCCACCACCACCACAAGTGTCGCACACACTGGGGACATGGCCCCTGCGTGAGTCGCTGTGGTCCTTGGGTTGTTATGTGTAATCTTCCAGCTTGAAAATACTGACAGCTAGTTTGCAATTTTAAGAGCTGCTGTGTGGGCCTCAGGAACTATTTTCACAGGCCTGGTGTGCCCAGGTCACTGGGTTGGGGGAGGTGGGCACAGGGGCCCAGCTCCTGCCCCCGCCCTGAGGAAGGGATGCCAGGCAGAGGCAGGCAGGGGAGGGGGCGGCTTTCACAGGGTGCCGCTGGCTGCAGTTGGTTGTGGGCTTGGCAGGTTCTCCATTCACTCATTCAGCAGTGCCTGGCACTTGTGTTTGTCACCCACTCTGTGCTGGCAGCTGAGCCACAGGGAGAGGCCAGCCCCGCCCCGCCCCGTCCTGGCTGGGGGGGACCAGCAGTGATTTAGTGTTCTGGGCCCAGTGGGTCCCAGCTAGGGCAGCAGTGGGGGGCTGGGTGAGGGCAGGTCAGGGAGTCCGGGTAGAGGAGCAGCAGGCTGTGCAGGGGGAGTGCAGTCCCCGTGTGGCACTGTGCCCGCACCCCGGCCTGTGCTTGGTCTCATTCAAGGCTTTTCTCAGGCCCACTCCAGTGGCTTTCAAAATGGGGTAGGACTCAAGAGGATGTGGGCTGCTGGCCGTAGGCCCCTCCATGGGAAGTGACTAGCCTGGGGTCAGCCCTCTTCTGAGGCCATTGCAAAGGGCAGTGCCCAGGGCCTGGCACGGTACCTGCATGGATATGGCTGGACAGAGTGCAGAGGTTTGTCCCCGTGGGTGACATGGGCCAGATGTGTCCACACAGCCTGCAGGCACAGGGTGAATCACCCAGCCCAACGCACCCAGGCCCCGGGCAGGGTTACACAGGCTGCCCCCCCTGCCCCTGCCCCCATCAGCTCTTATCATTGTGGGCTCAGCCTCACCCCGAGAGTGGCGTCCTGCCTGCCCACCGTGACCAGTGCCAGGGCCAGCACCTTGCAGCCTTGAGGAGCAAGTCCCCTACCCACAGCAGTCCCCGAGGGTCCGGGCTCCCTCCTGCTGGCCAGGACCACCTCAGATCCTTATTTCATGCCCACTGTGGCCTCTCACCCCCCAAACCAACTGGACTGGACTGGAGTGACTGGAGACAGGGTCTTTGGCACTTAGAAGCCTCTGGACAGAGTGGGGCTGTCTCCGCCCAGGGGTCCCACAGCACAGGGACCCCGGGAGCCAGGGCTGGCGGTGGGGCAACCCAGCACCTAAGCAGCTTCCAGGACCGTTTGCCAAATGACTGAAGAAGTGCCTGGCACCTGGCCCCCGGTGGCGTTGTAAGGGCCCAGGGGGACCAGAGTGGGCCCATGCAGCTCCAAGAGGTCCCCTGTCTTCAGGGCCCCAGGTGGGGAGAATATGGAGAGAGGATATCTTTCCCTGGGGTCCGCCTTCCCGCACAGGCTGGGGCGGGGCACAGGGATGGGGAGACAGCTCTGTGGGGCCGCTGGGGTCCCTCTGCCCACTTGCACTTCCTCTGTGCAGAATTCATCTGGACCCCGGAGAGCACCCCACGCCCCACAGCACGCAAGCCCACCAAGGCGCCTCGCCGCAGCCGCCCCACGGCCCCTGCACCTGTGCCCACCCCGCGGCCGGCCCGACCCACCCCGCGGCTGGCCCGGCCCACCTTGCGGCCCACCCGGCGGCCAGGAGGCCGGAGGGGCAGCGGGCGACGGCGCGGACGGCTGAGCACAGCGGGACCGGTGCCCTCGGACGGCGCAGTGCGCCTGGTGCGGCCCGTGGGGCTGGGCCCCGGCCGCGGCCGCGTGGAGGTGTTCGCGGGCGGGCGCTGGGGCACCGTGTGTGACGACGGCTGGGACACCAAGGCCGCTGCTGTCGTGTGCCGCCAGCTGGGCTTTGCCCAAGTCGTGCGCGCGGTGAAGCGTGCCGAGTTCGGCGAGGGCCGCGTGCTGCCCATCCTGCTGGACGACGTGCGCTGCGCGGGCCCCGAGCGCACCCTGCTGCAGTGCACGCACGCCGGCGTGGGCACGCACAACTGCGGGCACGAGGAGGACGCAGGCGTCGTGTGCGGCCATCAAGACCCAGATTCGTAGGCGAGCCCCAAAGCGCGGCGGAGCCACCCTGTCCCACCCAAGCCCCGCTGCCCCGTGTGCCAGGCGCTGAGCTGAGCGGAGCTGGCGTGGGCGGGCCCGAGAGGCGGCCCGCTGTGCCTGTCCTGCGCGGTGTGCGGTGCGCGCGGCCTGGGCCCCTCCCCGCGTTCCTGCTGCGGACTTTGCGCCGCCTGCGTTGAGGCAGCGTGGCCACTTTCTCCCTCCCAGGGTCCCGGAAACAGCAGGAGCACTGGCCTTGGAATCGCCAGGACAGCAGGTGGCCACACCCCAGATGTGGCCCCTGACATCAAGAACAGAGAGACAGCTGGCAGCTTGGGGGAGAGGCCAGGCCTGCCTTGCCCGGGACGGGTGGAGGGTTCCGGACCGGCTGTGCAATGTGGCCCGGGACACAATCCCAGGTGCCCTAAAGAGCAGGAGGGCGTCCTCTGAAGCAGGGAGAGGCCAGGTTGCCCTGTGGCTGCGACTGCCCACCAGAGGGTCAGACTGCCCAGGAGGGAGCCAACTCCCATCCGGGGACAGCTGGCTGGGGAGCTGGAGGTTTCCGAGGCCACCTGCCAGCCACGCTTTGCTGTCATGTGGAGTCCGTGTGGCGGCCCTGGGGCAGGTGCCGGTTGCCTGCCGTCCTGGGACAGAAGCCCCTTCTGCCAGCAGCCTTGCCAGCCTCGAGGCTGTGTTGGCACCACTGGGGTCACCCCTGTCGCCTCCATCTGGGTCTTGTTCTGGAACCTCAGGGATCCTCTGATTCCTGCAGCCCCACCTGGGGGCCACCAGGCTCTGGGACCAGAGGGACTGTGACAGTGTCCCCAAGACTGTGCCAACAATGAGACTGTCTGCCAGTCCCCTCTGGTCTCTTCTCTGCCCCCACCCCCGCCAGCCTGGAAGCTGGGTCGCAAGGTGAGGCTGAGGGACAGAAGGTGGCAGGCCTGCAGCTCAGCTTTATTTACTGGCAAAAGTTCCCGTGCTCATGAGGTCCTTGGCCCAGGCCCTGAGCCAGGCCTTGGGGGACTTACGGACAGTGGGGGCTGGGTGGGGTGAGTAGACAGGTCCATGTCCCAGGTGGTGACAGTCACCTGCCCTGCCTACATGGAGTTCTGGATTGAGCTGGCCTCGGGGCAGGGAGCCTGCTGCAGGCCTGGTGTGTGAAAGCTTGGGTATCATCCTCGACTAAAATTTGAGGCTGGGAGCTCTTGGCTGTCAATGGCTGATTGAGTTGTTACAGACATCAAAGGACAGAGAAAAGAGCAGGGCACGGGAGAAAACCACGTGGCTGCAAGCAGCAGGCGGATGGCAGCTGAGCTATGTCCCCTGCCCCAGGGACCAGGCACCCTCCTGCAGCACCCCTCAGGGAGCATTGCCCAGGGGGAGGGAGCTGGGGGTGACCTGAGGGGATTGTGGGCCGACCCTACCTGAGCGTACTGGCTGCTGCAGGGTCCCTTGAGGCTGGGAGAGACAAGGTCCTTTTCCAAGTTAATGGCATTGGCATGTGGTACCCTGTAAGCTGCAGGCAGGGGTCAAGGGTCCCATGCACATGTCACAATTGTCCACCAATGAACTGTTCTACCTCCTTCCTTCTCCATTTCTGGGCCTGTCTTCCTTTACTTGGGGACCTCTTGTCACCCTCCTGGCTCTGCGTGCCCCTGCGGCTCGTCTGTCTCCTAGCATTTCACGTGGAGGTCATCAGTAGCCCTACCATTGTGTGTGGCCCAGGTACGGGGCTCAGTTCTAAGGACCAAACAGCTTGGGCCAACTCAGTCCTCAGGAATCACAGCAAGGGGAACTGAGGTGCACAGAGGTTAAATATCCAGCCAACAAGGGGAGAGGCCGAGCCTGAACCAGAGCTGCATCTGCTCTGGAGCTGGCTTCCTGCTAACCACAGTGCTGCTGCACCTGGGAAGGTGTGGCCACCAGCCCAGGGCCCTGCCCAGCCCAGGGCCCCGCCCAGCGCCACTGCCTACCCTGGGGGAAGCAGATGGTGACCCCAAAGGCCTCTGCTGCCCTCCTGCCCCTCAAGGCCTCCAGCTCCCTGAGGATAGTTGCGTGGCATCTTCTGGGAGGCAGGCACATCATGGACAGTGCTGGAGCTAGCCAGGCCCTTGGCAGGTGACTGTCGCTGCCACAGAACAGGTGGCTGGTCCTGGAGGCCAGGGCAGCACAGTGACCATGCTCAGCAACCCCAGCAGCTGTCCATAGAGAGCTCTGGGCCACATGGACAGCCCTCCTGCCCTCTGGTCAGTGCGCCTTCCAAGCAGGACACTTCCCCTCTGTTTTGTTCTGTGTTTGGTTTTTGAGGTGGGGTTTCACTGTGACACAAGGCTGGCCTTGAACACAGTATGTAGCCCAGGCTGGCTTCAAGCTGGCGATCTTCCCACCTCAGCCCCCGAGTGCTGGAATTACAGGTGTGTGCTGCCGTGGCCATCTTTTCCTCTATTTCCAGACCATCTTTCAGACCTCAGAGAGGCTTGGCTGAGGTCTGACCTCTCAGAGGGTGAGGACAGAGTCATCCACCACCATCCCGCCCCCTCCATCTATAGATGTGGAAGCAGAGGCCCAGAGAAGTTGTCATGAGCCAGATGTCACACAGCCATGTTTGCATGGGGGCAGTTCACTCTGGAGCCTCAGCTGGGCACTGAGTTCCAAGTCCCCAGGTGGGACCCGTGGGTGTGCAGATGGTGACACAGGCTCAGCCAGGGTGCATGCATGGAGACCCTGCCCCTCACTTAAGGTTTGCCACCCAGCAGCAGCTGGGGAGGGGACAGGTCCTCACAGGGCGACCGCTTACTACGGTCCTCTGCCCCCACTGCTGCAGGGATCCAGTGTGCAGGACTTATCCTGGCTCCAGCTGCAGAAGCAACATGCAGGGTCCCCCAGGAAGCCTGACTTGATCCTTCATCTTGTTTGTTCCCCAGGCCCCCAGCTGGGTCACAGCCTGGGTGTTCCCCCCTGTCCTCTGAAAACAGGAAAGTCTCTCTGCCCTGGCAACTCTGACAGCCACGAGCAGCGGGCATCCTCCAGCTGCCCAAGAGACCATGTGCTTGCAAAGCTGTGGCTTCGAGGTTTGGCTGAGAGTTCCAGGAAGCTGGAGGTCAGGTATCAGTCCTGGCCACGTGACCTTGGGGCAGTCACTTCTCCCGCAGTGGAACCAGCGGGGTTGCCGGACAAAAAATGACAAGGCATGGCAAAAGTGCTGGGCGGGTTTCAAGTGCTTGCTGGACAGAAAGCTTAGCACGAGGCTGGTGGCAGCCACGATGGTAGCTACCAGCAGTGTAGGACAGAGTGGGGACAGGTGTGCCACATGGAGAACCAGCTTTTACTGGTACTGACTGCACGTCACAGGCATCCCGGCACGTGTCCTGCTTTCCCAGACCCGGGTGGGGAGGTGTCAAGAGGTCTGTCCTGCAGTGCCTGGGCCTCCTCCTGCACTGGGCTCCCCCGCCGTCCTGCCAGGCCCCCGAGAGACTGCAGCCACCTCTGCTGTGCCTCCTGACCCTGCTGGTGCTGTTGGCTGGGGGGGGGCAGACTCAGGAGTTGCCATGAGAACCAGTGCTGTCCGATAGGGGCATAATGTTTGCCACTGGAGCAATGAAGATGTTTCCAGGAGCCATGTTAGAAAGTAAAAAGACGCTAGTGAGAGTGATTTTAACTATATTTAAGCCAACATATTAAAAATTTAAGAAGCAATATTTAAAAATCAGTGCTTTTTTTTTTAGTTTTCTAGGTATTACAACTGCTGAAGTCTGGTATTTTATGCACAGACAATACTCTGACTTGGGCTAGCTGCCTTTCAAGCGCTGGTGTGTGTGGGGGAGGCACATGTGGCCAGTGGCTGCCATGGTGGACCGCAAGGCACGTGATTGGCCCCGTGCCTCTGGGCAGCGCCCTCTGCTGGCGGCTGGCAGTGGAAAAGGGCCCTCAGCCATAGGACGGGGGCCTCGTGAGCAGCCTGTGTCCCTCATTGATTGCACCTCACTTGGGAGCATTAAATAAGAGGGCCGTGAAACAGAGTGGACGAGGCATCAGGGACTCGCCCCAGTCGGGGTCAGAGGCAGCTCTGGACAGAAGTGTGGGGGTGGGCCGTGGTAACGCCTGACGCTCCCGAGAATATTAATGCAGGCCTCGCTGCTTTGCCCTGGCTGGTCGGGCTCACGCTGGCCACCTTACCCAGATGCTGCTCCATGCCTGCATCCTGTGGGCCCCAGCCTGGGCCCAGAGTTGTTCAGGATCTGGCGCTGCCCCCAGTGGCCCAGAGAGACAAAGCCACACAAAGGGGCCCCACACGGCCTCAGGAACTGGGTAGTACCGTGGTCACATCACTATTCTAGCTGATTACTCTACCTCAGCTGAGGTCATGCAGCAAGTTGGCGCCCTCCTCCTTGCAGCCTCAATCTCCCTCTCCATTGCCCCCAAGCCCTGGGGACCCTGTGACCTCACCGGCCTGTCTCCGGCGCGCGCCTGCAGCTGCCTCTCTCGCCACACGGGGGCGCCGTGGCAAACTCGAGTCCCCCGCGGTTCCAGGTCCCTGCGCGGGGACGGAGGCCTGGCTGCAGGACCTGCACGGAGGGATCCACTCCTGTCTCTCTGGTGCCCTCTGGGGACAGGGGTCGGGGACCCCAAAACCCAGATTTGGTCTCTTACGTGATTTCGGGTAGAGGCAGGTCGCAACAGGGAGAGGAGCCTTGGCTGTTTCTCAGTGACCCTCTGGCCACCCAGTAACACTTGTCGCTTTCCTTGGGGGCGGCCCTCGCTACCAAGCTTTTACCCCCTCCGACCTCACTCCAGACCTGGGTCGGGGAGGCTCCTGCGGCACCAGAGCGAGCCTTCGTCCTCAAGCCCGTGGTTCCCGAATCCCGCAGGTCCTCGTCACCCGCCTGTGGCCCCTCCGCGTAGACAGGTCCGCAAGGGAGGTTCTGCGGGACCCCACTGGGAAAGCTGTGGGAATCGAGGGTTCCTGGGAGAGGTCCGGCAACAGGCAGCGTAACCTGGGAATCTGATGGCTGGGATGGGAGAAAGGAAGGAGCCTAGGACCGCGCGCGGGGATTCGCCGTTATTCAGAGGCGCCAAAGGGGTGGAGCCAGCAGGCAGCATGGGATGAGGATTCCAGGGTTGCCCCGGACAACGCGTTCTGGGCGGGGCTGGCATCGAGGCGGAGCTGGAGCCAGAGAGGCGGGGAGGGGCGGGGCCTGAGGCACAAGCCAAGTTATGATTGGCGGAGACTACCAAATCTGGGCGGGGCTAGGTGAAGAACGAGGCGGGGCCTTTATGGGGCGGAGCCTAATGGGGGCGGGTCCTGAGCGCAGGAGCCGGAGGCGGACACGTGGTTGGCGGGGACCGCGCGGCCGGGGAGGGGTCGAGCTGGCGGGGGCGGAGCCGAGCTGGCGGGGGCGGTGCTGGGCTGCGCGGGGCCTGGGGCCCAGGCGGCTCGCGGCGTTGACAGCGGAGTCAGATCGCGGCCTCCCGCCCCCTCGGCTCCCAGCGCAGACCCCGGCCTGGCCTGGCCCGGAGCCATGAGCCCCGGGCTGCTGCTGCTCGGCAGCGCCGTGCTGCTTGCTTTCGGCCTCTGCTGCACCTTCGTGCACCGCGCTCGCAGCCGCTACGAGCACATCCCCGGGCCGCCGCGGCCCAGGTGAGCGGGGGTGGGGCCGGGGCAAGCGGGAGTCGGGTCGGGGCGGGAGCCACGGGGGTCAGGGATGCCTCCACTCGGCGGCCGCGCACCCCTGCCCGGGGCCGGGGGCGCTCACTATTCTTAGCAGCGATTACTCACCGTAGCCGCAGCTGCCGGGCTGGGCCCCGCAGCCGCGACGACAGCGACAGCCCTGTCAGGTAGGCGCTATTGTCATCCCATCGTTCAGACCAGGAAACTGAGGCGCTCCCGCGGAGGCGAAGTCACCTGCCCAAGGTCACGCGGTCGGTGAGCCCGGATTCCACCCCGGGTCTGTCTGACTCGGAAGGGGGTGCTCTTAACTTTGGGACGCAGACAGGGCCTGCCGGTCCAAGTACAGAGCACGCTGATGGGTCGCTTTCCGGTGTTACTGTCTCGTGTCTGTCCTGGGATGCCCCCACGTGTCGCCTCTGCACTTCCAGTGCGTTCTTGGACCCTATCCAGCGCCCCCTCCAGGTTAAAGTAGATGTGGCATTTAGGCCACTGTGCGGAGGGCATCCTGTCACTTTGGAGCTAGAAACCCAGTTCCAAATTAAGCCCCCTTCAGGGCCAGCAAGGCCCCTGCTGAATCTCAGAGCCAAGCTGGAGCTATACAGTCCACCCCCACCACTGCGTCCTCTGCTCCTCCACCCCCATTCCCCTTTCCCAAGCCCGGGAACCGCAGCTTCTTCCTCTGTTCACGTTACACAGGTCTCCCTAGTCCCCCAGCCCCAAGCTCCTCTGGGGCCATCACCCTGAAGTCACCTGTTGCCTGTCTGTGCACCTGTTGCCTGTGTCTTCTGCTTTAGAATGTAAGCCCCGGAGGGCAGGGACGCTATGTCAGCTGGTGCATCCCCAGCACCTGACAAGTTGCAGCTACTCAATAAATATCTGTTGAATGAGTGAATAAACAATGTATTGGACACACTTTTAAAAACCTCAGTCCTCAGCATTCTGGAAGATGTCCATTGCAAGCCCAAGCCAGAGGTGCTGACGGTAGAAGCCTGCGCTCTTGTTAGATGGAATTGGCAATGGTGCTATGGCTGGTGTTCCTGGGAGGCAACAGGTCTCCTGAAGGCTCTCCGCCCTCTCTGTGCCTCTCCTTCCTTGGGGTCAACCCAGGACTCCTTGTCCCTTGCCTAGCAGCCCTGCTTCACTCTGCACCTAGATGGCCTTCCAGGCCTGGCTCCGAGCCCTCGTTTTCAACCCTTGAATATAGTATATTCATTTAACAAACCCCTACCTAAGTCACTGAGTAAGTTTTCCCTACCTCATAATGGTAACTGGATAATTATTTGTGCAACCTCTTGTTAAGTGTCTGTCTGTCCCACGGACTCTGTGTCTGTCTCATCCACTGCTGTGTGCTTGGCTCTAGCACAGCGGCGCCCGGGTCAGGACAGTGGGAACCCAAAGCACAGGACTCTCCCAGGGGCTCCTCCAGGTATACATTCACTCTCCCTGGTTCCAAACCCTCCAGGCTGGAACTGAATGTGTGCTGAGCTAGTTTTTCTGAGTCTCATCACCCCTCAGCCTTGTCATAACAGTTTCCAGGATTGCAAATTCAGTCGGGTCTGTCTGAAAAAGAAAATCAATCCCCTTTCCCTATATCTTTTCTAAAAAGTTAGCTGTAACTTGCATACTGCAAAATTTACCCTTTTAAACTGTCCAGTTCAGTAGTTTTTCAGAGTCACCAAGTTACACAACCATTCCCACAAACTCCAGAAGAGTTCCATCATTCCCATTCCCAATGGCCACCTCTCCTCATCTGACACCCCACAGCTGGAGTGCTAATCTCCTTCTGACACCGTGGGTTCAACCCACCCCCCAGACATCTCACAGTGATGGAATCACGCTTTATGTGACCATGCATGTCTGGCTTCTTTCACTTGGCATGATACTTCAGGGCACATCTATGTAGCAGCATGTGTCCATATCTCTCCCATTGCATGGTTGAAGTTTCCCCATCTCTGTGGCACAGTCTGCATGTGACCTCCAGATTTGCGGGAGTGGGTGGAGGCGAGGCAGGAGGCTGATTGTAATTACAGTTGGGTTCTTTGTTCTAGGAAGGTGAACTGAACCATGAATATGTAAAAAGACTTTGGATTAAAACCTGGTTGGTGGTCAAATATCAAACTGAACCAAGGGAAAGTCTGGAACCTTTTCTAGCACAGATCAGCTGCCTGGGCATTAAAAGCCTGGATGCTCGAACTGTGATTAGCAACCCTGGGCTGACAAGAGAGCATGCAGCGAGTCCCCAGGGATGGCACTTGTCCCTGGGTGTTCAGAGGTGTTCTGCTCCCACCCCCCACCCCTCACCCCTGCCTCCGTATTCTGCAGGGGCCCTCTCCGCAGGGCCATTCTCCGGGATGCCCTCCCTCTGCTCTTATTACAACCTCCCGCTGCACGATCCTATCAAAGCAAAGCCTTAGACTCCACATGTCCACCTCTCACAAACGCTGCTTGCTTCTGGGGTCATTTCCCTGACACTGCTCTGAAAGTCCCCAGCAGTCTGCACTGTCCTGTCCATGCAGTGGGTGTCAGTTTGACCAGGAAAGATCTCTCTCTCTCTCTTTCTGTCTCCCTCTCCTCATTTTGTTCCTCTTGGAATAAATTTTTGCTCTTGACTGCTGGACGACGCTGGTTCTCCTCCCTCTCCAGTTCACCCAGGATGGAGGCTCTTTAGCATGGAGCAGGCTGGTTCTAGCCTTGGGGGCAGGGGCACTGCTGGCCCTGTAAAGTGGGGGCATCCAATGGATTCCCCGGGTGTGGGCCCGTGTGACCTTTACCCTTACTCTCACTCCTAGAGGGTGGCCTAGTGTGGGCGCCTTGGGGTGGCCTTGCAGTGGGCCCTCCAGAAGCCCCCTGCTATGGTCACTGCCCAGGGCCTGTTTCTGCTCCCATAGGAAAGCCTGGCCCAGCCCAGGTTAGGGGAGAGGGCTGTGCGGAGTGCCAGGCAGGCCGACTCTGCTCTGCCCTCCCTCCCTGCTTCAGCCTCCCTGCCACGTCCAATCTACTTCGGGGGTCTGACAGTTGGTTTCTGTCTCTTGCCTCTGTGCCTAGTGCTGAGTTACACATCCCGTCCAGCCTTACCTGCTTTTGTCTAGTGAGCCCCAACCCCTGTCTTCTCACTAGCGCCTCCTTCAGGAACCGGAAGGAATGGTTCTTAATTCCCTTTCTTGCCTGGCAGAGGAGTCCCCTACCCCACTCCTTGCCCTCTGTTTTTCTTCCCAGGTGGCCGTGGACCACAGCAGTCAGGGTGGAGGCTTTGGCAAGGCAGGCAGGGTCCAGATTCACGCCGATGCTCCAAACCGAGAGCATACCAGCATGGGGAGTGATGCTGAGCCCGGCTGGCTAATGCTGTGTGTGCCGGCCAGGGACCATCGCTCCCTGCAGCTTCCTGCCTTCTCTTCAGCCCCGTCCTCTCTCCTCCATCCCCTGCTCAGTTTTTATCTTTACTCCTCCTTCCCTGCGCAGTGCCACGCTGCCCCCAGCCACTCGTGGAAGAGCGCTGGTGTCCCGGCCACGACCACCTGTTGGTCCCCTGGCCCTGAGCCCTCTCCAGGCTGCCAGGCCACCTTCTTTTTCATGTCTCTCCCATCTTTATAAGATGCTGTAAGAGACCCCGGCTTGGAAAAGCCCGTCTCTTCCACCTTCTTTCCCGCCTCAGCCCTGTCTCTGGGGCACCAGTCTCCCGGTCAGCTCTCTTGAATCTGGCACCCATCGGGCTGGCTCCTGCATCCCCCCCAAACCTGCTGACTCCAGGTACCCAGTGACCACCATGAGGCGGAACCCACTTCTGACCTCGCCTTCCGCCTTCCTCCCTCAGCTGGCAGAGCGAGGCTGCAGTCTTGCTGCCTCCTGCTTCCTTCTCCCCGCAGCCCCTGCGTGTCTCTCGCCTCAGCGGTCCCTTTGCTGCCTAAAGTGTCCTTGGTGGCTCTCGAGGTGTACTGCAGGTTCCACCCAGCCTTACCTGCTTGTTTATAGCAACCTCCCCCTGGCTTCTCACTGGCGCCCCCTGCAGGAACCGGAGGGAATGGCTCTTCCTTCCGGTCCTCGGTTCACCCCTAGCCCTCCTCCTGTCACTTCCAGCAAGACCACCAGTAGGCAGAGGTCTCGCATGGCACTCCGCACTGCGCCCCAGACTTCCTGTCTGCTCCCTGCCGGGTCAAGGCGTCCAGTGGACACCGTAAACCTACCAGGTCCAAACCCAAGCTCCTGGTTTTTCCTCCACTTGGGCCTGATTCTTTCTCCCAAAGCCAATCCTCAGGCAGAAATGAGGTGCAAGAAGTTAAGGGGGTACATGAGGGTGGGAGTGAATAGATAAAGAAGGCAAGAGAGCCGGAAGAGGAAATTACCTCTAGGGAAACTGAAGCACAATTGTCCCGGCAGCCCTGGGGGCTGGCATAGAGCTGCCCCTGCTGAGAGGGGGAGCTGAGAACTTGGTGCTGGCTGCTCCAGGGTGCATTCATCTGCAATTTCAGCCTGTGCTCCCGTGAGCAGAGCCAGAGCCTGGTGGACCTCGAGGGCCGTACCTCCTCTGCCCATGTGCTCCTCTTGGGCCCTTGTCATTTTAGTACATGGATCTGGGGCACGAACCCCAGAACCATCCTTGACACATCTTATGCCCCTCACCCAAGCCAGCAGCATGCCCCTGTCCTGCTGTGCTCACCCTGCAGAGGTCTGGACCACAGCCCCCAGAACCCTCCATGATCCAACACCCAGCCTTGGTATCCACGCAGGCAGCTCATTGTCTGAACACAGGCTACCTCAGGGCCTTTGCACCTGCGGTTCCCATAGCCTGTGATGCTTCTCTCCCAGAGCCCTTCCTGCAGGCAGATCTCAGCTCACAGGTCGCCTTCTTTGAGGGTCTTTCCCTGCGCGTACTGAATGACCATCCCCACACCTCCCATCAGCACTATGAGTTTTTCTCTCTGGCATTTTATCTATTTACTTGCTTATTTTTTTACTTTTCACCTTTCCCCGGGAGAATCTGATTGCTGTGACCTAGAAAGCTCCGATTGTAATTCTGTTGTCAGCATTCGGGATGCTGTGCTGAGCGTGATCAGAATAACACCTTATAGGAGACAGGAAGTCACCGGCACCTTGAAAGTGCCTCAAGGTGCCCCCCCCAGCAGGCCCGCTGCGGGTCAGGCGATCATGGGACTTATATAAATGGTCCCCTGATAAGCCCCAGTTTGCAGTGGTTGGTAAGGGGGTGGTAAGCACTTGGGGGTGGGTGACCTCGGCTCTGCAGCCTGGCCCACCACAAATTGGGTTCGTGATTGTGGGTAAGAGGCGAGGCCCGGCCTGGCCCTTAGCACCCCGTGTGCCACAGAGGTCAGGGGGCTCTGCACAATGTCACTGCCCCTCCCGTGCCCACTCGGACCTCTGGCCAAGTGGATGGACGATGAGGAGCAGAAGCATCTTCTCTTTAAGGAGGCCTTCGGTGCCAGGCAGACCTGGGTTTTGCATCCAATCCACGTTGCTGCCTAGTGACCCCAAGGCCAGGGCCATCACTTCCCCGTGCCACAGTCCTCTGTCTGTGACCCGGGGTCCCCGTGGGGGAGGGGTGTGCTCTAACGGAGGCCACCAGGGAGCCTCAAGTTTCCTGTTTCTTCTAGTTTCCTTCTAGGTCACCTCCCCTACTTTTGGAAAAAGGATGAGGTTTGTGGCCGTGTGCTCCAAGATGTCTTTTTGGAGTGGTAGGTTCCAGCTTGTCACCCGTTCCCTCACCCTGTGCCCCAGGGGCAGCTCACCCACCCAACCCAGCACCAGACCCCCAGCATCCCCTCCCCTGGCCCGCCTCATGTCCCAGCCTGAGGGGCCCACCCAGCATGGAGGTACAGATGGGGCAGGGTGGGAGCCACCGCCTGCCACTTACCAGCCAAGGGACCGTAGAGCAGTCATCTGAAGCCCTCCGAGCCTCAGTTCCCCTATTGTAAATGGGGCGAGGGGGGTTACTAAATCTCGGCTGTGGTCTGGAGTGGCAGTTTACACTTTGCCCACACTTCTGAGGCGATACTGTTTAATCTTGAGGATGCTCTTGGGAGCATCAGGTGTCTCAACCCTGTTTCACAAATGTGGAAACTGAGGCTGGAGGGAGGGTGACCTGAGGCTGAGAACTCGCTGGTCAGGCTGATAGTGCCTGCGACTCAGGTCATTGACAGCCCTCTCGGGTCACTTTGGCTTCCAGGGCTAAGAAATACGGACCTGTGGTGCGGGTCAATGTCTTCCACAAAACCTCGGTCATCGTCACGAGCCCTGAGTCGGTCAAGGTAGGAAGCTCTGCTGTTTCCATGGTGGGGTCCTCCTTTCCCAGGGGCGAGTGTAGGAATAGGGCTCGGGACTGTGGGGAACGTTCCAGAACCTGGTGCGCTCGGCGTGTATCCCCGGGATCCAGAAGGGGGTGGCATCTTTATCTCCTCCAAGTGTTGCCATTTGATGTGCGGAGTGGAGCTGGGCTTTGCTGTCCCTGTTTGGGTGGGAAGTTTGGTCCACTGGCCACACATTTAGTTAGTTTGCCTGCCTTGGGCTCAGCCGCTCCATCTGGGAGATGGGAATGACTCTCCCAGGTCCTCAGAATTAACTGTGAGTGGGTTTATTACACAGAGTGTGTTTTTTTGAGACAGGGTCTTGCTAGGTGGTCCAGGCTGGCCTTGAACTCACTGTGTAGCCCAAACTAGCAATGATCCTTCTGCTTCAGCCTCCTGAGTGCTGGGATCACAGGTGTGCTCCACCATGCCTGGCATGGGGTCATTAGTCCCCATTTAGAGATGAGGAAGCCAAGAAGCTAGCATTCGTCTGGAAGGGATGCCACCCAGGTACTGAGGAGGGGCATCTACCATGCACTTTGGAGTTGGTAGAAGCTGGGTCTGATCTAGGCTTTGCCACCAACCAACCGTGGGACCTGGGGAAAGTTACGTCATGACGCTGGGAGTCAGTTTCCTCCTCTGTAGCAAGGCCCTCTTGCAGGGGGTGGGGAGGGCTAGAAAGATGGACTTGAAGTGTTGTATGTCTGGCACACAATAGTCACCCAATGAGTGGTGTCATGACCATCACAATGGACACAGTGGGTTACCATGACAACACTGAGAGGGATAAAACACAGTTTAGGGCATGGAGAGGTTGTTTGTCATTCACTTTTTGCAGTATTGGGGGGTGGATCCCCAAACCTTCCACCATGGAGCTGCACCCCTGCCCTAAAGCACAAGGCCAAGTACACATCAAGACAGAGGCTGAACAACCTTGGTGTCACTAGCAGAATATCACCAGTCATTTCTTTTTTTTTTTTTATTGGTACCAGGGATCGAACTCACAACCTCACACTTGCCAGGCAGGCGCTTATGCCACTGAGCTAAATCCCCGGCCACGAGTGATTTCTTAAGAAAGCTCAGCTCCGCAGACACAGTTTACAAATTTTGAAAGCGTGCTGCTGAGGCACACATGCAAAGACTGCCGTGCCACTTAAAGCGAAAAGGCGTTTAAAGATGTCCATTAATATGGTGGATCACACTGATAGTTGGGTGTTAAACCATCCTTGCATGTCTGAACACGTTACATCAACTCTTTATGTACTGCTAGATTCACATGACCAATAGTTTGTTTAGGGTTTTTGTCCATTATTCTTTTTTTCCCTTGTAACACCTTGTCAGGTATTATTATAGTTATTTTTCTCTTGTTTTTGGAGATGGGATTTTACTACATGGTCCAAGCTGCTCTTGAATCCACAGTGATCCTTCTGCCTGAACCTCCTAAGCACTGGGACACAGGCCTGTGTCACCACGCCCAGCACTATAGCCTTGGGGATTGGTAGGGAGGGAACCCAAAGCCTCACAGGGGCTGAGCCATTGATGGCTGAGCCACACCCCAGCCCCTCTGGCAGATTCTGGTATTGGGTTAATTTGAGCCTTGCAAGGTAGGTTGGAACATGTTGCTTTTTCCTCTGTTTTCTGTAAGAATTTGTACAAGAATGATGCCTTTCCTTTCTTTAATTTTTGATAGAATTCACAAGGGAGGGCATGTGGGCCTGGACTTTTATTTAAGGGAAGTTCTGTTCGTTTACTTTTTATGTTACACTTTCAATTTGTTTTTTTTTAAATGTGTATTTCAAAATTTAAAAACCTTAAATTATTTATTATTATTATTATTATTATTATTATTATTTTGGTACCAGGGGTTGAACTGACTGCCTCATGCTTGCAGGGCAGACATTTACAGTGCTGAGCTAAACCCCCAGCCCAAAATCCTTTAAATTATTATAAAAATCCTATAAAGTGTCCAGATTGAAGTATTCCTAGGTGTGTAGTTCAAGGCATTCCGTGCATTCTTATGGTTGTGCATCTACACATAGACTCTGTCTCCAGAAAGTCTTCATCTTCCCCCACTGAAACTCTGCACCCACTGACACCAAATCCCCATTTCACCCTCCCTGGACCCCTGGGGGCCAACGTCTTATTTTTCATCCCTGTTTACTGCCTTGCCAAGGCCCCTCACAGAATAGAGTAGTTGCCTTTGTGAAACTGGCTTATTTCATCAAGGTTTACTCATGTAGGAAGTTCCAGGATTCTGTCTCCTCTTATTTAATTGATATATAATCATTCAGAGTTTCTGTTTTTTTTTTCCTGAGTAGTATTTGATGTCCGTCAAGGGAATTGTCCCTCTCTTCTAAACTGTTTCAGTAATTGGCATGAAGGTTTCATAATATGTACTTATCTGTTTAACATCTGTAGGATCTGTAGTGATGCTCCCTTGTTCATTTCTGAGAATATTAATTTGGGTTCTCCCTCTCTCCCTCCCTCCTTCCCTCCTTTCCTTCCTTCCTTCCTCTTTCCCTCCCTTCCCTTCCCTCTATTCTACTCTCATCTCATCTCCTTTCCCTCCTCCTTCCCTGTCTCTCTGTCTCTCTCTGTCTCTCTGTCTCCCTCTCTGTCTCTCTTTGCTAGGGATTGAACTTGGGACCTTGAGTATGCTAAGCATGCTTTCTACTGCTGAGCTACATAACAACATTTTTTAATTTTGTTTTGAGACACAGCCTCAGTAATTCATCCAAGCCAGCCTCAAACTCTCAAGTCTCCTGAGTAGCTGGGATTACAGACTATTCTACTATACCCAAAGTATTTTATTTCTTGATCCATCTAGTAAGATATTTATAAGTTTTTGTTCATTTTTTTCAAGACTGAGCTTTTGGTTTTATTGTTTTTGTGCATTGTTTGCCTGTTTTCTACTTTATTTATTACTATATTTTATGATTTTCTTCCTCTGTTTACTTTGGGTTTTATTTATTCTTTTTTGTTTTTTTGAGACAGAGTCTCACTATACAGTTAAGGCTAGACTTCCACTCACTTTGCGGCCCAGACTGGCCTCAAACTCACAGCAGTCCTCCTGCTTCAACCTCCCAAGTTTTGGGATTACAGGCATGGGTTTAATTTATTCTTATCCTAATTTTTTAAGATGACAGCATAGATCATTGATTTTAGATCTTTTTACTTTTTTTTGTGATCTTTTTACTTTTTAATATAAACATTTAATGGAAATTACAAACACTGCTTTAGAACTCATTTACCACATATTTTGAAATGTTATGTTTTCCTTTTTATTTAGTTTATTTTCTAACTTCATGGTTTCTTCTTTGAACCATGGATTATTTAGATTACTGTTTTTCAATTTCTAAATATGATTAAATATTCCAGATGTCTTTCTGTTACTGATTTCTAATTTAATTCTGTAAATCAAAGAAAATATTTACTATGACTCTAATTCTTTTAAATTAATTGATGCTCATGTAATGACCCATTCTGATAAACATTCATAAACACTTAAAAATGAATGTGTATTCTATAATTATTAAGTAGAGTTTGCCAGTTAGGTCAATTTGATCAGTAATATTGTTCAAATCTCCAAATCCTTACTAATTTTTTTCTACTTATTCCAAGAGTTACTAGATGTGCAGTGTTGGTCTCTAAAACCAAAGTCATGGATCTGTCTATTTCTACTTTCAGTTCTATCCATTGTACATATATTGTGTAGCTTGGAATTCTGGTAGGTGGGACTTACTAGCATTGCTGGGTCACATGACTAACCAACACCTTTATTCTTAGGAATGACTTCTTTATCCTTGGTTACATTCTTTGCCCTGAAGTACCTTTTATTTCTTTTAATACAGCCACCTCCACTTTATCATTTACTTTTAGCCTTCCTGTGTTTGCCTCTCTAAGGTAGGTTTCTTATAGGTAGCATGCAGTTGGATCTTGCTGTTTTAAGCAGTTCAAGAATCTCTGTCTTTAAACAGAATGCTTAGGTGGTCATTTACATTAATGTGGTTATTTTTTAGATGTATTTAAATGCATAATAAGTCCCCAACTTATGAACATTTGAGTTCTGAGCATTCACAGGTATACTGTATAAGGCTCAATTTGTTGGCTGCCAAATGAATCCCATTTATGAACACTTCTTCCAGAATGGAGCTTGCTCATAAATCAGGGATTTACTGTATGTATTGACTGCATGAGGCTTGAGGGGCTATCCAAACATAAACCATAACATTCTACCCCTGATCCTCCAATGACTCATGTGTACCCTCTAGGCAAAAGACATTTAGTCCATTTCCAAGTGTTGCTAAAATTCTAACAGTTTCAGCATTGCTGAAAGTCCAAGTCCCAAGTCTCCTCCAAGATCTAAGGCAAACTCTTTACTGTGAGCCCCCGTACAAATTATAATGAAGTTAAACATTTCCAACATTCAATGACACAAGATAAATATTACCATTCCAAAAGGTAAAAATAGAGGGCTACAAAGGAATGGGACCAAAGGAAGTCCAAAATCCATCAGGACAAATATTAATTCCTGGAGTTCCATGCCCAGCATCTGAATCAATCTGGTTGTGAGTCCCAAAAGCCTTGGTGACTCCACCCCTACTGCTTCCAGGGGTTTTAGCTCCCAGAGCTTCTCTCTTCGACCTGCTCTACTCAGTCCTTGCAGCTTTCCTTCGATGATCCACACTCCTGGCTTTTCCAAACTTTTGGATTCTTCACTGAATCTTTGGCTTCACCCTCACAGCTTCACATACTGCTCTCTCAGGGGCACACTGCCTGGTCTCCCAGGCCTTCTGAAATCAGGGTGGAAGCCCTTTAACCTCAGAACTTGTGCATTCTTCATGTGCCTAAAACCAGCACCACATGGGGGCTGCCAAGGTCTGCTGTCAACTGGAACAGGAGCCAGGCTTTCCTCTCCCTTGGCTGTAGGAGTCAAGTGTCTGGATCACTGAGCATTCTGAGCCTGATTTTCAGGACCAAATTCTCTATGCCACCTGAGTTCTGGAACCTGGTGCAACTACTGCCATTTTGGAACCTCATGTGGCCTCAGCCTCCATTCTAAAACCATGGCACTCTGCAGTTCCAAGCAAAGTCTTTCACCTGTGCAGTTTTGGGGCTGCAAAGTGTGGGGACTTACTGCTTCCTGAGATGCCCCCAGGCCACCTTTTTATTTCTCTGTTCCTTTTCAGCAATCATCTCAGCTCTATCTTTACAGTTCACTGCTTTTTGGGCAAACTTACATTTTAAATCATCCTGCTGGGCTCTTTGCTCTTGATTCTTAACAATTCTTAAGCCCCCAACAATAGCCATACCATCACCTCAGCATTTTATGACTTGAAACTTCTTCTGCCAGGTTAATCAGTCTGCCACCCTTAATTCTAGTCTTAGACAAAATCTCTGGAGAAGAGCAAAATGTAGACACACTTTCTGCCAAGCCATATCACACATCATCTGGAGTCCAGCACCCAATGCAGTCCTTCTTCCCAGCAGAAACCTCCTGAGCCTGGTCTTTGCTGGCAGGCTTTCTATCAGCCTTCTCGTCTTCTGAGCTCTGACCAGAATCCCTTATACAGAACAGCCTAAGGTATTTCAGTGCCACCCTTTCAGGTGACATCTCTGAACCTTTCCTAATTATTCCCATGAGCTATTCCCAAAGGCCCTTGAACCATATGGTCAGGTACAAGCACAACAACAACCCCACTCCTGGTACCAAATTCTATCTAGGTTACTTTTTTTCTCATTGCTGAGACAAAATACCTGATGCCCAAATTTAGGGAAGGAAAGGTTTATTTAGCTTACAGTTTTTGGAGGTTTCAGTCCATACTCAACTGGTGTCGAGGCAGAGTGACATGGCACAGGGGCAGCCATTCATGGCAGCTGTGGCAGATTCCAAAAGCAACAAGAGAGAAAAGGCAAAAAGGAGGAAAGGATGCCTCATTACCTCTTTCCTTCCCTTAGTTTGTATGCTGGCTACTGGCTCCTGGGTGGGTGCAGAACTCACACCACCAAACCTAGCTCTAGACAACAAACCAATCACAAAGGCTAGATTCGGCAATCTCTGTGATTGCATGAGGCTTGGGAGGCCATCCCAACACAAATCACAACACTGCATCATGTTCTATCTGTTATTTGTTCCTTTTTTCTTTCCTTTTCCTTTCTTTCTTTCCTTCTCCCATTCTCTTGCCTCAGCCTCCCAGACTGGTAGCTTTAGAGGTCTGTACCACACCACTCCTAGCTTTTTGCTATCTTTTGGATTAAGTATTGTTTAACATTCTGTATTACCTCTACTATTGACTTATTAGCTCTAATCTCTCTCTCTCCTTCTCTCTCTCTCTCTCTCTCTCTCTCTCTCCCCCTCCCTTTGTCCTAGGATTCATGATTTCATTTTCAATCTATCTTCAGAAAACATTATACTCATCCATTTTGCTCTACTCTTGTGATTTCCTCTTTATCACTATTTTCAGCAGTTCAATTATGCTGTGCTTTGCTTTTTGTGAATTCTATTTGGGATTCTTTGAACTTCTTGGGTGTGTGTGTTCCTTGGACACATATTATTTCCATGGCCAGGGATAGGTCAGATTTTCCTTTTTGGCCTGTCTAGTTTTTTTGGTAGATGTTGCTGTTGGATCCTGGGCATTGGGAATTTTGAACATTAGATTCTGTTTTAAGTGCTGGGCGTGATGTTGAGTGTCTGTGATCCCAGGTACTCTGCAGGCCAAGCTGAGAGGTCACTGGAACCCAGGAGTCTAAGGCCAGCCTGGGCAATGCAGTGAGGACCCCATCTCAAAAGTTCACAAAAGATAGTTTTGTTGTGTTCCTGTCAAGAGTTTGCCTCTGTTTTGCAAGGCAGTAAGGGTGCCTGCGAGTCAGTGGGATCCTTTCCAGGTTTGCTTTCCTGCTTTTGCTGGCTGGATCCAGAGAAGACTTGACTCCAGCGTGAGTGTGTCCCCACTAAGGAATGGCCCCCCAGGGGGCCTCTGCTGACGCTTTGTGGTTGGAGTTTGTCTCCTCTGCCCCATGGGAACTCAAGTAGTTCTTGGCCCTGTGTGATCTGAGAAGTGTTCAGTCCCCGAGTGCCCGATAACCCACTCCTCCCCAGGAGTGCTCCTCCCTGCTCCGTGGTGTCACCACCCTGCTGTGTGCACCAGCGGGTGCTTGTCCTGTGCTTCAGGGACCCAGCTGGCCTCTGCACAGCCCTTCCCCTCCTTGGCTTTCTGGACTCCGGTCTCTGTGTGTCCAACTCCCCACATTGCTGGACCGTATCTGGGTCTCTCTGTTTGCAATACTGTCCTGGAATTGCCTCTAGGTAGAAAACTGGGCTAACCCTAGGTCGCACCCCACGCTTTTTTTTTCTCCTCCTTTTGGTTCACAGTTCTGCACCGCTTGTCTGAAAATGGTATCTGAAAACAGACACTCTGTTCCTTTCTGCCCCATTTTCCTGCTGGGGATGGCAGGAGGAGAGTCCTTGGCTGTGACTGCTTTGTGGGTAGCCAGAAGAAGGGCGAGAGCCAGGGGCTGACCATGAGTCCCTCACCCCAAAGCTCAGCTCATGGGCAGCCCCGGGATCCCAGCCCCTGAGACAGCAGGCTGGGGGACCCCAGTGTCTAGTTCAGCTGGAACAGGCTGCACAGACCTCAGGCTGCTGGGCACTTGGAGTTAGGCATTCACTGCTGTGGTCCTGCTCCAGGTGGGACTGGCTGATGACGGGTTGTCAATGCCAGCGTTTGGGAACAGCTTAGATGTGGCTGGTGACATCAGTCAGTTGTCCCTGGGTTTCCTTTCAGCTGGAAAGTCAGAGTTAAACACCAGGAATGGAACTCACAGCCCTGGGTCACAGCAGAGGAGTCCCCTGACTGCCTCCCAAGGCCCCAGGACCAAGCTTAGTGACCCACAGTCCCTGTGCCCCTCGGCCTGGGCCATGCACTTCTCTGCCCTCCCTGGGTCCAAATCCGTGGTCCTCACAAGTGCGACCAGTTTGGGGCCAGTTGGGAATCCTTTCTCCTCTACTTGCACAGTGGTAGCCCATATATTGTAGGGTCCTCTGGGCACTGAATGAGCTGCGTCAAGGTGACACCGTGCACCTGCTGTGTGCCAGGCTTTCTGGGAGGAACAGATCCACTCCTCACTGCAGCCTGAGCAGACAGACACTCTTGTCACCCACATCCGGACAGATGAGGACGCTGAGGGGCAGGCGGGTCACTGACTCACTAGGGAGCAGAGTTAGCCAGTGGGGAGCAGAGCTGCTGAGCCCCGAAGTCTCTCTGGACCTCTGCTGCTGGCCGGGACTCACCACACCGGGCCCATGCCAGTCTCTCCTGTGTCCCTGGCAGCCCTGGAGCTGTGTGGCCAGAGACAAGTCACCTGGACCCCTTCTCCTTGTCCCCAAGTGGCCACGTGACTTGAGCCAGGGTCATGCGAGCTGAGCACGCAGCCAGGGCACAGTGGCTCCAAGGCGCCTTCTGCAGGATCCCCCAAGCTCATGTTGCTTTTTGGGGTTGTCTAGAAGTTCCTGATGTCAACCAAGTACAACAAGGACTCCAAGATGTACTGCGCCCTGCAGACCGTGTTTGGAGAGAGGTGAGGAGCCGGGGCAGCTCCGGGTGCCGGGCAGAGGAGGGGGAGGCAGGTGACGGGACCCGGCTGTGGTCCTCAGTGTTTTCCTGCTCCCTGGCAGACAGGTGGGGTGGGGTTGCTGAGTTTGGAGCACAGATCACCCTGTTTTTTGTTTATTTACCATGGAGAAACATTAAAAAGCCGTGCACATCTGCAGGGCGCCCCCTGCCATTTCAACCCCTGTGTACGATGCACTTTTTCACGGTACAGTTGACATAATGTGACATCACATCAGTGTGTCCAAGCTGGGGACAGCCAGCAATCTGCACTCTGGCTCCAGGAGCTGTCGCCCCTGTGGTGACCCCGCAGAGTGCCGGCTCCTCACCTGCCTCTTTGTGTGACCCCTCTGTCTCCCACAGGCTCTTCGGCCAGGGCTTGGTGTCCGAATGTGACTACGAACGGTGGCACAAGCAGCGCAAAGTCATGGACTTGGCCTTCAGCCGGAGGTGAGAGCGGCAGAGACCCAGTGGGCGCCCAGTGCCGGCTGTAGAGTGAGGACTGGGAGGGGTGGCCTGGGGGAGCTCGCCCGCCCGGCGAGGCTGACACGGGACAGAGGGCAGCCCTGGTCGGGAGGCAGCCAGACAAGTGGCCCCCTTGGTCCTGGGAGCATCAGGGTGAGTGACCACGCTGGCCACAGCATGGGGCTCCCCACTCCCCAAGAATCGTGCAGCACCAAGCTACATTCCTAACCCTTTTTTAGTTTTTAAAGTTTGAAACAGGGCCTTACTAAGTTTGCTTAAAGGGGGCTGGAACTTAGGATCCTCCTGTCTCAGCTTCCTGGGGTGCTGGGGCTATGGGCGTGTACCCCCACTTTCAGTATCAGTCACTCTTTTATTGCAATGTAATGCACATTCCAAATAATCTGCCCACTTGAAATGGGCAGTCCAGTGGGAACCTGGGGATCCAGCACCCCAATATCTGAGATCACTTTCATCACCCCAAAGCCAGCTGCTCCCCGGTGCCTCATCCTCTGGCAACAAGGGGGCATTTACTTTCTGTCTCTGGGTTTCGAATTCCAGACATTCCATCCAAATGGGGTCCTGCGATACGTGGTCCCTCAGGACAGGTGCCTTTCACTTGGAGTAATGCTTTCATGGCTCGTGCCTTTCATCAGAATCAGTATTTACTCCTTTTTACTGCCGAGTAATATTCCAGTGTATGCATACCACACATGACTTTTTATTCTTCAGTGAATGATCACCGGGGTCCTTTCTACTTTTCAGTGATAATAAATAAGGCTGCTATGAACATTTCTATGTGAGGTTTTTTTTGTAGATATGTTTTCATTTCTTTTCGCCACATACCTGGGTAATAGGATAACTCTTTAATATTTCGAGGAAGATCATCTTTTACTTCAATAAAATGTCAGATATATAGAAAACTCACCTCATTAGTATAAGGGATCTCTGTGTGTCTTTTACTCAGACTTTTATGGTTTACTGTTAAAATCATCTCTTGCTTCACAATGTATTCTTTGTGTGTGTGTGTAAGTACTCTTCCTCCTTGTCTCTGACTTGCATATATATTTATATAATTTTTATATAAAGTATATCTAAAATTATCTGAGAATAAGTTAGGAGACAGTGTGCTCTCGACTGTTAAATACGTCGTGTGCACTTCCTAAGGGCGCCGGTATACAACTACAGTTCCATTATCAAATGAGGGAGAAACATCAGTCTAAAACTGTTCTCTCATCCACTTATAAATGTCATCTTTTGTGCCCCAGTCGCTATTTTTCCCTGTCTAAGGTTGAGTTGGGGGCAGAGGTGACACTGTGTCGCCTTCCAAGACAGCGCTGAGTCTTCTTTTGTCCTTTTTTTGTTCGTTTTTTTGAGACACGGTCTCCTAGGAAGTCCAGACTGGCCTTGAATTCCTAGCCATGCTCCTGCCTCAGCCTCCGGAGCACTGGGGTTGCAGGCCTGCACCCCCACGCCTGGCACTTGGGCTTCTCTGACAGCTGGCCAGCTACGCAGACTGCACTCTGGGGCGGTGTGATGGCTCGGGCTGTGCGTGTCAGCGGGGCTGCGCGGGTAGTGTACTGGGACGCACGTGGGTACTGTATTGGGGCGCACGTGGGTACTGTATCGGGGTGCACACCTCTGCTGGCCCTGCTGCAGCTGCCGTCTCAGCTCGGTGCAGCCCTGTGGGCCTCCTGCTGCCAGTGCCCCTCTCCTGGACTCCCTGCTCCCCACCCCTCCTCCTGTTGTCCCTCGCTGCCCCAGACCCATCTGCCCTTGGCATTGCGTCTGGCCCCTGCCTGGGTGGAGTCGCTGTGCTCTTTCTCACAGCCCCACCTGTCCCTGCCTGTTCCTCAGCCTCCGTGTCCTGCCCTCCTTCTATACCCAGCTGAAATATCCCCTCAGCCTGCTTCCCGCCTCTGTCACAGCCCTGCCACATCCCTTGTGCTGCTTCCAGTCCCCTCCATCCCCCCATGAGACCACCGGTCCCCAAGGCAGAGGCCCCCTGCTCCCTGGTTCCTGTCCCAGCCAGCACCGGGCCTTTCCAGGAAGACCCAGGAGGGCTGGGAGAGCAGGCAGATGTGTCCCAGCCAAGGGAAAGTCCCAGAAATGAGAAGGAATGGACAGAAGAGGCCTTTATTTGCAAATCTTCCTTGTAAAACTCCTTATACAAAGGCCAGCCAAGCCTCCAGGGGACTCTCGAGGTTCTTGAAGGATGAGGATTCCACCACACCATGGCCACGTGGTCACATCACAGGCACGAGCAGCACTGTCTGGTGTGTTTTGTTTTGTGGGCCTGACTCCATCCCCAGTCCTTTGAAAAAAAAATTTTTTTTAAATTTTGAGACAGTGTCTTGGCTGGGGATTTAGCTCAGCGGCATAAGTGCCTGCCTGGCAAGTGTGAGGTCATGAGTTCAATCCCCAGTACCAAAAAAAGAAAAAAAATCAGTATACTTCCTATACATAAGACCGTGTCTTGCTAAGCCACTAAATTCCCAGACTGTTTTGAACTTGGGATCCTCCTGCCTCCCAGACAGCTGGGATGACAGATGTGTGCCAACACACTGCAGACATCTTTAACAAATTAATTTACTTTTTTTTTTTGAGGCAGGGTCTGTCAACATTTTTATTTTCTAAACTCACAATAAGTAGCATTTTAGAAGTAGCATTTTAGGAAGTAGCATTTAGTAGAAACCACTATTTTATTATGAATGCCCAAGTTACATGAAAGAGGCTTTGGGAGATGTCTGTGTTTATGAAAGTATTACTGATTCTAAGTGAGAGCTTGCTTTCTTTGTGTCTCTTCTCTCATTTCATCATCTTTTCATGGTGAGTGTGGTGTGATGTGGTGTGTGTGTGTGTGTGTGTACTGTATCTATAGATCAACCCCAGGGCCTCACACATGCTAGGCAACCACTGTACCTCTGAACCTCCAGTCCTTTTTAGATTTTTAAAAACACCTTTCATTTGAACAGGACTTCAAATTTCCTGATAAATTTTAAGATTAGGAATAGGATACAGAATAACCATGTACCCGCTACTCAGACTCATATAAAAATGCTTTTAATGACAAAAATGGCAGTTTCTCCTGATAAGGACTCAGAAGTCATGATGGGTAAAGTACAGCCCACCGCCTTGCACCCCTCAGGTCTGAGGTTTTTGTGAGTCTGGAGTGCATCCCGCCGTAGGTCTTTCTGACATGTGCGCTTGGGAGCGCTTGGGAGCGCTTGGGAGATAAACCATCCTGGGGCAGGAAGCGCTTCAGGATAGGAGCTCTGAGCTGCAGGTGGCCTCTGAGGACTCCTTTCCAGCTACGCCTGGGCACTGCGGCTGCCCAAAGGAAGAAGTGAAATGGGGAAAAGGCTACGATGGCGGCCGAGGGCGGGCAGGTGACAGCGGATTGTGGGAGCAAGGGTAGCAGGGGTTCCAGGTGGCTGCATCAGGGACTCCAGGAGGCCCCAGAGTTTCAGCGCTGCTGTGGCCCTGCGGTCAGAGTTGGGGGCCTACACTGGCAGACAGAGGCCCTATACAACCGCCAAGGCATGAAGGCAAAGAGCAGCACCCCTCTGAAGGGGAGGGCAGTCAGGAGGCCCCAGGCCTCGGTCACTGCGACCCCAGCCTACAATCTGCACCTGAGTGGGGAGGCCAGAGGAGCTGGGGGCCCCACATGCTCCTCAGAGAGGCAGGGCACAGGGCACCCTCCGAGCAGGGCTGGTCCCGGTGGCCGCTGATGCCTGCACTGTTTCCCCAGCTCCCTGGTCAGCTTGATGGAGACTTTCAACGAGAAGGCTGAGCAGCTGGTGGAGATCCTGGAGGCCAAGGCGGATGGGCAGACCCCGGTGTCCATGCAGGACATGCTGACCTGCACCACCATCGACATCCTGGCCAAGGTGATGCGTGGCGCTGGGTGCAGCCCCCGAGGGTCCTCTCTCCCTCTTCCTCTCCTCGCTCGCCTGCCCTCCCGCCTGCCCCTCCTCTGTGCTCTTTGGTTTTCACGTTTTACTCCCTCGCATGCTCAGAGCAGCCCAGTGTGAGCCTGGGGCTGCTGCCCATTCTCTAGAAAGAGACACCCAGAGACGGCGCAATGCACAGACGTGCGTGGCCCAGGCCTGAACCGCAGCTCCGTCCTCGGGGTGACGCGCCCTCCTCTGCCCCCCAGGCAGCTTTCGGGATGGAGACCAGCATGCTGCTGGGTGCCCAGAAGCCTCTGTCGCGGGCAGTGAAAGTCATGCTGGAGGGCATCAGTGCATCCCGAAACACTCTGGCGAAGGTACCACCCCACCTGCCCAGGACCCGCCTCCATAGCTCTGTGCCTGTGTGTACTGAGGCACATTCTGCAGTAGTTTTCTCAGAATGGGTTTTGAATTCTGGTACCCGGATTGGTGGGCACTGCCTAAAGCACAGGCACAAAATCAAAGTGGCTCACTGTAAGTTAAGTTAATCTGTCTCTCAACTTAAATGATTCCTAAAGCAGGCAACCCAGGGTGGCTACGGCAGCTCCCTCACAGCACATGCTCCCGAATCTTTCTGTCTTTGTGTTCCCCTGTCCTCAGCCATCACCTCATTGTCATAAAATGACTGCTGTAGCTCCAGCTATCACTTCCTTATTCCAGACACGAAGAAGGAAGACAGGGGAAAGGTGATTCCTGAGTTGACCTCCAGGTGCCCCTCCTGTGCCTTGAGACTTCACTTTCTGAGCTTGCAGCCCCCAGTGCCACCCCATCTTTTCAGCCGCATGATTTCCTCCTTTGTGATGCCACCCTAGCTGTCTCCACCCTTCGGGGGTCCCTGTCACTTCCCAGTGCTGCCTTGGGGCCTCTCTGCTTCCGCTCAGGACCGGCGCTGGGCTCCGCCCGCCGTCCTCCTCCTCCGTCTCCGGAAGCTCCGGCTTTTCTAGAACTTTCCCGCTCTCCTGCGCCCCAGCTTGCGGCGCTGCGGTTTCGGTCAGTCCGGGCGGGCGCGGGGCAGGTTCTGGGCCTGAGCCTGGCTCGGCTCTCCTCCAGTTCATGCCGGGCTGGAGGAAGCAGCTGCGCGAGGTCCGGGAGAGCGTCCGCCTTCTGCGCCAGGTGGGCAGGGACTGGGTCCAGCGGCGCCGTGAGGCCCTGCAGAGGGGCGAAAGCGTCCCCGCCGACGTCCTCACGCAGATCCTCAAAGGTGCGTGGATGGGGGGGCAGGGGGAGGGGAGGGGAAGGAAGCAAAGGAAGGCAGGGGGGATAA
>PVJX010017559.1:0-38141 GCA_004027295.1 Dolichotis patagonum
TAAATAAACAGATATTTTAAAAATCACTAGTGATTGTATGTGCCAAATAATTTATTGAAAATCAAGATACAACTTGATTCAAAGGTAACAATTACAGGTTATTTTGACATGACTTATTATATCACATTGAAAGTAAATTTAATAAATTAGTATTTGTTGAATTTTGCTGTTTATCAAAGCAAACAGACTAACTTCCAAAACTTCAACAAAAAGCATATTACAGCAAAAGCTGATAAGTTATTCCTTACACACACATTAAAGAGAATGGAAAACATATGGCATATTTCTGATTGTTTATTCTTTATAAAAATGTTTTATTTCTATTAAAATTTGTAAAATTATACTAATGTATATAACTCATATAAGCATATTAATGTTTACTATAATTATTTTAGCTATATTAATGAATGAATACAATCTTTCTAATTTAGTTTCTAATATATCATGCATCTGAAGAAATGTCACCTTACATGAAGGGTTTCTTTAAGGTCCTCACTAACTTTGAAGGCTATAAAAAGACCCTGAGAACATGATGCTTACAATTGCTAAGAAATTCTCAGACTTTATGTAACATCATTTTAATATTATATTGGTGTTTGCCTAAAAATTTATGTGAGTCTGACTTTATAGTTTATACTTTAAATTTTATACTTCACTAAACAAAAAATAAAATTTCAATATGAAGATTTGTGGCCTTTGGAAACATTCCATGAAGTTGGATCTCAAAAATCGCTGCTCTATTCCACAAAAGTTAAACTAGATGATTATTAATGTGTGTTTTAAATAGTTTGGCATATAAAATCTAACATTTATTCAGATAGATAGCCGAGTAGACAGTTTATGAGCATTATAATTAAGAAGTCATTAAACCATAAAATATTTTTTTCAAATGGTCACACATGATATATAAACCTTTTCCATTACATAATTTATGAGTATTTTAGAAGCCAACACTGAATAAATTTCCCAAAGACTTTAAAGTACAATTGCTATTAATCTTAAACTTTTGCTTGTTATAGGGAAATGGTGTATATGTAAATTGATTGGCTAAAAATCCATTCTATATGATTAAGTTCTACAATGAATTATAGAATTGTTGTTTTATATATTCATAATTTTAGAAGATAGGCCCAATAGAGTGTGTTTATCACAAACATTATTTATTGCTGGGGATTTAGCTCAGCGGCACAAGGGCCAGCCTGGCAAGTACAAGGTTGTAAGTTCAATTCCAGGTACAAAAACAAAAAACCAAAAAAACAAAACAAACAAACAAACAAAAAAGCAACTTGTTATTCACCATTTTGTGAAATGAATGTCTTTAGAAACCCTCCTCGGAGGTGCTGCAGCACTGCTTTGCTTTCACACTCAAATTAGAAGCACTGTAACTAATTTCCTATGGTGAAAAATTTAGTAGTATGACGTACATAATTTAGCAGGCATCCAAGTGAATGTGGCTTTTCCCATTTAATTCTATTGTAAATGCATGCATGCCTCAGGATTGAAAATGCCTTGAAAACCCAGGAAGTGTCTTAGGGGGAGTTTGGCAGGAAAGGTGGATTTGTAATTTATGTCAATATTTAAGTTTGCATATCTTGTATCACCATGTAAAGCTTTATCTCCTCAGATTTTCAACACACCAAAAGACTTTTTGTAATGAGCATTTTTAAAGTAACTAAGAAATCTCTCTCAGAAAGCCTAAAATAGCACTGAAATATAAGAACACCATGAAGATCCTGATTACATCTGCATGGTATATTTTCCCTCACAAAATTGTGTTAACTTTCCATTTACTAGCAAAGAGACAAAAATGGAATTCTCATTATAATGAACTTCCAAATCAAATGTTCTCCTTGTCTTTAAAAATATTTAACCCAGAAATAAACTTTAGAAAACATAGCAAGATATAATTCATATGGAGAAGCTCACACAGTTTCTCAGCAAAGGATTATAGATGCCAACTCTTTCCCTTCCAGGGGCATGAAAATCTCTAGTGACATCAGAAATGAAGCATTTGCACTTCTGGTGGGAGAGGGACTCTGCATGTGAGCATTTATTTGTATTAAAAAGAACAATTCATGTTTTTTTAAAGAAGAAGAAAGATGATGCAAACTTTCAAAACAAGAATAAGTAAATGTATTTAAAATACTTATTTCAGATTTGTTGTAATTTACTGCTCTGTTATTAATGCTGTGAATGCCTTGATTTAAAAAATAAACCTACATTTATACTACAAATATATTATAGATCTTTATATACTATCTCATATATATGTATGTATATCCTATATATTCATATACATATATTTATACATTAGTTATGAAATATACCATAAACACTTTATAACTTTATCTTTTTTATCTTAAAAATATTTTTATATATATGCAAGATAAATAGCTATACTACTAATCACTGTTAGTTAAACCAAAGAACAGTTTGTGCTTTCATTGTTTGATTATTGCATCATTTTTTGTGCCTAAATCTTATAACCTGAACAACTACTTCTAAGATAATAATATGCAATATATTAATTAGTGTTAGTGCCTTACTTTTTTTGAAATTCTATATCATTTCTATCCTTTTTTCTCTTTTACCTTTTAAAATAAAAAAATAAAAAATATCTTTCTTTAAAGGCTTTTTTTCAACTCTTAATTAGTGGATTCCACCAAATAAGGACATGTTGTTATATCTGTATATAGACTATCACAAGAAATTGTCAATTATTGATTACAGGTGATATGATTTCTTTCCTACATGCTTATAATGAAACTATCATTTTATAACAGTTATTGATGGGTCATTGGGAAAAAACTAGTAACCTGAATGATAAATTTTAGAAAAATACTTCTAATGAAAAACCTCTTATATCAATCAGCCCACAAATTTCTAAGAGTGAGATAGTGCAAATTGTAACTGCACATATTTTCCTTTGAGGAGACTTCTTTTCAATTTCTAATCATACAAAAATTTTGTGAATAGTTCTTACAACAACACATCATTATAAGTACAATTGTGGTATAATTTCAGGGCAGTAAAGAAAAAGAATGAACTACGTCCAACTTATCTTCTTATTTAATTTGTCTTCAAATCTAACATTGGAGTTATCTGGAGAGACTTCCAAAGATGAAAATAATCTGAGTTATAGCACTGCTATATATTAACTAATTTTAAAACATTTGATTCCAAGTATAACAATTTGAATTGTCATTATTAAAAAGTCAGTTCTTCCAGAGTTACATTATAATCTAAGCACAACCCCCCAAAAAGCCATTAATTTTTCTTTTTTAATAAAACTAGAAAATAACATGCTATTTTTAATTTGGTAAAACAGAACTGAAAAAATAGCCAGAAAACTACATTTTCAATTACCAAATTTGAGAATTAGCCTTATCAGTAGAAAATTTGCTACTCTACACTTTCTAAAACTAAAACCATATAATACTACTCCATAAGTAGAAAAGCTAATAGACTTAAATGTTACCTTACTGTATGATGAAATTGTTAGCGTAAGTCATTAAGGGAAAGAGGGTGCTTTTAATGTGATTAGGGTAACTTGTTAAGCATTTGGAAAAAGACTTAACTGAGATTTTTGCTCCACATCAAATACAATACACTAAAATAAATCAAAATTCTAAAAAATAAAAACAAAAAAGCAACAGTACTTAATTAAAATCATGGCAGACAAATTACTTGGAGTATTGGAAAATTTTCTAATTATGATCCAAAATCCCAGATGCAAATAAAATGAAATAAAATTTGTTTTAAATTTGCATGAAAAAACTCACAGCAATCCAAAAACTAAATCATAATATAATCTTAAAACTGGAAAAATATTTGCAACATTAACAGATAAAAGGTTAATAATCACAATACATAGAAAATTTTTAAAAATGAAAGATAAAAAGACAAAATTCCCATAATAAAATAAAAACAGCAAAAGAAATGAAAAATTCAAGCACACATGCAAAAAATAAAAATTGTGCTTAAATAAGTGGGGAAATATTAAAACTTCAAGATGAAGGAGTCACTGATTAAAGAAATAGGTGTGAACACTATTCACATTTTTTTTTTTTTCTGGTGCAGAACTTCATTCATTCCAAGCAAGTACACTATCATTACACAACCAATCCTCCATTTCCTGACTTCTGAATTTCCTAACTTCTAAACTAAGACAAATGCAAAATGAGAAATGCATACTGATGATGAAGTTATGAGATAGTAGCGTCTTTGTGCATTGTTAAATAGATGATATTTATTATATATTCTGTCATAATGCTTTGTGAATATAATTTCATTTGGTATTTACCATCAACTACTGAAGTTTCATTATATTATCACCATTTTAAATCTTTAGAAACTATCACTTAGAATAGTAAAGTGAGTGTCCCAAGGACACAGTATTTAAATCTTAATCCAAAAAATAAGAGTGACTTTTATGGCCCAAATTCTCAAACTTTTAAGCTATAAATCATCAATGCCAAGAGGTCACATTAGGAAAGGAGATGGGATCTTCCAGAACAACAACAGAAAATGCAATTTCAACCAAAGACAATGTATTTGTTCCTGAAAATGCAGTTTCCTTCTACCCAGTCACATCCTGCTTTCCCATTCTTCTCTCCTTTGAATATGTTCTTCACCGCAACACTCTTTCTTAATTTCTCTTGTGTCCTCTGAACACTTTCAGCCCTTGTGACTTTACATAGCAATAACTGGGTGAATAAAGTGTTAACTTTATTCCTATAATTTTCAGTAAAACATCTTTTTATCATTTCTGTATTGCTCTAGTATATCAAATATTGAGATACAAATGATATCAATTTATAGCATTCTGATTTTAATAGTAGCATCTCTAACTTAAAAATACAGTAATTTACAATCACCAAAAAATAAATGAACATTGGCAGTGAACTGCACTTTTTTTCTAAACCAGAAATTTAGTTGCAACAGTTATCTTTCCAGAGAACTGACAGGAAAGACCAATTAGAATTCTGTCTGGAAAACTTTTTAATCAGAATCTATTTAATAGCATTACTAACCAGATGTCACAAGCCTGGGACTGCTCTAGGCTGTCCCACAAGTGAAGAAAGCAAAAACTTCTAACTAGGGAGAAAATGGTCAACACAAAAGTGAGAAACATGATGAATTTAACCATTACTGTCTCTTGTGACTGTGGATTCAGCTTTTTCAATGTAACCTCTTTCCTGATTTATTTGTTGTTTCAGGAAAAAAAATTTTTAAATTCATTTAAATTTTTATTACTTAGAAACATAAAGGAGAGTTAGTGAAAGCATTTGATCAGGAGGGAAATTACTCACAGCTTTTTTCTGGAATAATTAACATGGTACTGGGCAGTGTTCTGACCCGGGAGCAGTGAGATTGGAAGCAGGAAGTCCACAGGGGTCACACAGGGCATCAGGGCACAGCCTAAAAGGTAGTAGGTACCTATGAAAGCACAGTCCATGAGAAACACTTGGCAAAGAGTTGACCACTGGGAGACAGGCCTGAGTTTAGTTCAGAATGAGAGCCAGTTAGTAGCTGTCAAAGGCTGGCATACCTGATTTACCGGATTTTCATACAAAAGTATGAAAAATGAAGGAAGAACATACCTTACAACCTAGCCTTAGGTTACCTATTGATCAAGAAAATAAACTAAATGAATAAAATGAAGAGATATTACAAGTGGGGAGATAAAGAAAATAATATGCACAATATAAATTTGTATATCAGTTGAAAGACACATTATGTACTTAACGTAAGGTCAGCTTTCCATGCACTGATTTTTCACTTTGACTAGCAGACTTTTTCAAGGGTCTTATTGTTCTCAGAAAATGTGGTAAAACATTTACCATTAGTAAATGTTTTCCATTAGTGTTCCTGTTATACCCTGAAAAATCTTAAACTCAGGACTTCATTGTTCATTTCATATATTTCTGGCACGTGGTACTAGACCTTTAAATTATTTTGCTCTAAATATAATACAGAAATTCTTATGTATAACTGTATTTTTAAAATTTTATCATGTCTGTTTATCACCTTAAATCAGGTATGTTTCAGAAAAATGCTTGTGATTAATTTATCAACAAAATAAAATACAATTAAATTAATTTGAATGCTGTTACTCAAATAATTTATACAGCTAGCATAAAGCATTAGAAACCTGAATACTGCTCTATAATAATTTCAAGTTGCTGCTGACTAAGGAGTTATCGTCGGGAACGTTCCTTTTCATTTGATGTGTGGATAATTGCAGTATAGAGCGTGAAACTATTTGTATATATTTTTATCAGGAAAAGGAAAAGCTTCTAAATATGAGTTATTGAATGGGAATGAAAAAACTTTATGGAACAGATGGAGGAATTATCTGGATCTACTTGGTGCTGCTTAGGATTAAGGGTAATTGGTTAAAATCAGACTGCAGGAGATACTGCTCTAAATTACAAATATTGCCTGAAATTTTCCAATAACATTTTGTAAATGTGACACAAGAGATGAGGCAGACCTTTAATATTGTGGATTGCCAACTCTATTCTCATTGACTTTGCCATTTTAAAACTTCATTTTAAAATCCAAGACACTGCTGTAATATAAAACGCAATACTTTCAAATACCACTGTTACAAACACTACCTAACTTTAAATGTTCCTTTATTTTACAGATTAGGCTATATCTTTATAGAAAATATTTACTGTTTCTTGACATTTATATTTAAATGATATTTACAAAAGAGAAACTGTCTAAAAGTTCTGTTTTCAGGAAAGTGGCTTAGACTTCTTTTTCCTATTTCTCCTGCTAAGTACAAATAAAATCCTCAAATGTTGCAGAAAAACAAATAAATGAAAAGAAGACTCTGAAAAGTGGTGAGAAAGCCAAATGGTTAGGCATCTCAGGGACTAGAACTAAGGAAGAATGTAAAGAATGACAGCTGGGAGGTTTCTGGGGGTTTGTTTTTGCCTTGCATATTCCAGACTTGGCACTGAAGAAGTTGCAATTTCACTTGGAAATATTGACTTGTACAGGCGTGGAGGCCAGGAGAGAGAAGGAAGGAGGGATGAAGAGGAAGGGAAAGAGAGTCAGGGAGACTTGGTGGGAAAGAGAACCAGGAAACCAAAAAAGCTTCTCTTAACCAAAGGTCCAGGAAAGGGGAAGAATAGGAGAAGACAATGTAGGTGGCAACCCAGTTATCCATGTCAAAAGTCACAAAGGTTCACTCTCACCTCAGTAGTAAAACTTGAGTGTAGAGCCCAGACTTTAACTTGCACCAGGATGTAATGTGACCATCCACCCCTGGTCTAGAACGTTCCGGGTGGAGGCTAAATATACAGCCAGAGCCTGACAAAAGCAGAAAAGACACCTCTCTCCTTTTTCTGGCCCTCACCTTATAATGAGCAGGGTGCATGAAAAGCCAGTATTTCTGCCTTTTACTGAGAGTAAACAGGAATTGTCAGAGAGCTAGCGGTGAACCAGGGTTTATTCCCATGGATGGTAAAATAGTCACATCTCAAGTGTAAATAGAGATTGAGTGAGAAACCAGGCATTCCTTGTGTGAATATTTCAGAGGAAGTTACTACCTCAAACTCAGTGTTAATCTCTTATATTTTGATTTAAAATTCTGCATAATTATTTTTATTTTGTTGTTATTAAAATTAAAAAAAATTTATCACATCAAGAATCATTCATCACATCAAGATCTCCCACTAGAATTGACCATTTACTAAAAGTAATGAATCTATTTTAAAATATCATTTTACTAAACCTTATAAAGAAGATCTCAAGTTGAATGAAAAATGACAATAATGAGATGACACTTGTAAGCATAGCCTGGCAATGATTTTAAATTCACAATTATAAAACTGCTCAGATTAGCATATATGAATATACCTGAAAAATTTAACAAAACTCAAATGAAGAAAGAAATGTAAGGGAGATGTTGTAACCATGAAACCAGCCTTAATATAATGCCTAAAGAAAATTCTCTAAATATGGCAAAAATATTGAAAGAATTCTAGCAGTAAATTGAAGAAATGACCTCAGCATGAGGAGGGACAATGACAAATGACATGCAAAAATATGTCTAACTACAAGCAAATCACATTTGACTGTGGAAACAAATATAAAATCAGCATAATGAATGCAGGTATTTAAGAAGATTATATTATAAAAAGTAAAATATACATTTCTATAGTTCTTTATTATCTATTTTTATATTTTATTTTAAAATGAAAAACGAAAATCATAATGCAGAATTTCAAAACAAATGGGAGATTCACAATTTTTAATATATTGTATATTGTTATCGTCAGAGTTATTGCTCAGATATAGGCATTAAAAATGATCAAACTTTGAAAGCACAAACTGATCTTTTTGAGTAACTGACAGAGATTAGTAGCATAATCTATCATATATATGATATATATATATATTCTGTATTATATATATATTCTGTAATATATATATATATTCTGTATATATATATATATATATATATATATATGCTTTTTCCTTGTTTTCTTCCTTCCTTCATCCCAGTTGTTCTTTCTTTTTGAGCAGTTACTTGTCCTTTCATTTTCAAAATATCTATTGTACAATTTAGATCCCATTTACTCCTTCAGTTTTTTTACACTAGGGAGACAATACAATGTTCACATATGTGAGTCTGATTTATTTCATTTATTAGTATGGTCTAAAGTTGCATCCATTTACCTATAAAAGTCTCAAATTTATCCATTGCTATAGCTGAATACTTCTCCATTGTATAAAAATACCACATTGTTTTTGTCCATTTCATGTTGATGGGCACTAGGATTTTTTCCAATATTTAGCTATTACAAATTGTGCTTCTATGAACAAAAATAACTATGGAAGGCAGAAGAGGTAGAAATATATAATTTTCTCTAATGGATAAAATGAAATCACAAACATATTGTAAACACACGTTTATATGATTTGTTAGATCCACCTCAACAAATGTTGCAATCAAAATATGGTAGATAAATCAATTGAAATTCTAAAAAATATTCCACAAAAAATTAAGTAATACAGTAATGAAAGCAGAACAAACAAAACATCAAAATGATGCCTATGAACAATAACACCAATAAATATATTAAGTGTAAGTTATTCAAACATAACAATTAAAAGAGTGACGGTACTGTGAATATTCTCGCTGTTCTGATTGTGTCATAATCAGGGCAGGCTAAACATTCGCTATAGTAAGACCATGCATGTGTCCCCAGACCTAGTTCTTTCCCTAGGCCTGGTTTTATAAATGTTGGTGATAAGCCAGAAAAAAAAAAGAGTGACAGTAACATTTTTCAGCTATGAGATGTTTGTGAGAAACTCATTGTAATATGCTTTAAGTAGGCTGAAATTAAAATAATAGAGAATATCTATCTTAATAACATTCACCATAAGAAAATAAATCAACTGCATCATCAACTAACAGTCTGTTTATTATTTGAATTACATACCATTTGACCCCAATAAAGTAAAATTATTTCACTGTGAACTCTTTTGAAAAGTTGTAGTTTCATAGCAAAGGCAAATACTAGGAAGAAAAAATATGTCCCATCATCTCCATCTCACACAACCTTTCCCACTATCAAAGACCCCAGTAGATTTGACCATTTATTAAAACTCATAAATCTATTTTTAAATTTTTTTTTACAAAGCCTGTAGTTTGTTACATTTTACTACTTATTTATTTCATTGGATTTGGTCTGGGCAAGTGTATAGTGTCAAATATCCATTATTAGATTATCGTACAGAATAGTTTCCTGGTCCTAACATGGGGGGGCTACACCTGTTCACCTGTCTTTCCTTTTTAATTACTGACCAACTCCAATCATTGTTTGATGTCTCCAGGGTTTTGTCTTTCCAACAATATCATGTAATTCTAATCACACAATATGTAACTTTTTCAAATTGGATTCTTTCTCTTAACAATATGCATTTAGAGTCTCCATGTCTTTTTATGGTTTAGGAGTACATCTTTTCTGGTTCTGCATATTTTCTTACTGAATTGATATATGACAGTTTATTTTTCCATTTACCTATTGAAGGGTAACTTGGCTGGTTATATGTTTTAGAAATTATAAATACAGCCGCTGAAACACATACGTGTTGAATTTTATGGTTGAAAGCCTTCAGCTCTTTTGAGTAAATAACATGAAGGATATTGCTGAATTATGTGTTCAGAAATGGTTTAGTTTGCAAGAGATTGTTAAACAGTCTCCCTAGTACCCACACAAACATGTATATTATTATTTTGAGCAGTATTATGCTAATTCAATTAAGAATACTAATACAAAAATTCATTTTGTCTCCATATATTTTTTCCTCAGAGTTCCTTTTTTATGTATTTGATATCTGTTTGTATTTTTCTTTTTAAAGAACTTTTAACATACTTGTAATGTAGGTCTACTAGCAACAAATTCATTTTTTGCTTGAGAAAATTTACTTTCATCTTTGAAGAAAAATTTCACAGGACACAGAACTGTAACTTAGTACTTTTTCCTCCACTTTATACTTTAAATATTTATCTGTATTCTTAAATGCATATTTTCTAAAGAAAAATTACAAATAATTCTTATCCTTTATCTTGTAATCATATGGTATTTATTTTTCTTTTAATATTAATTTGGAAAAATTGTCCACCATTATCAAATATTTTATGGTCATTTGTTTTTCTTCTGTTTTTGAATTTCATATATATATATATATATATATATATATATATATATATATATATGAAATATCTATATATTTTATAGCTGTTCATCTTCTTTGATATTATGTTTTATTTTTAGTTTGATTTTTGGTCTATTTCAGTCTTGGAAGTTATTAACATATTTTCAACTAAGTTAATGATAAATAAGTTTATCAGAAGAATCCATCATTTATGCCACAGTGGTTTTAATCTTTAATATGTTTTGCTGTTGTTGTCGCTGTTATTGTTAGAATTTCCCTCTTGGTTTACATGTCTGCTTTGTTCTTCCTGCTGTCTTCTCTCAGTTCTGCTCCTCACACTCATATGGGTCAGGCTGGCTATTGTGGACTGAGGTGAAGCAATTTAGTTCTTACTCCTGCAAGGCTAGAACTGGTTTAAGCTAATTATCTACTTCCTACCTGTTCGTTAAACTCTAAGAGAAGCCCAGCCTATTAGTCTCTGGTAAACCATTTTCTCCTCAGAGGGGACATTTTTAAAATAACAGATACACTGTTTTACTTTAAAACGTTCTGTTGTTACCTTGCAGGAAGGAAAAGGTGTTTTTTTTTTTCTTTTCTGTCCAATATTTACAGCTGCTAAGCCCCTAGAAGCAAAATTTGCAAATGCCTGCCCCCTACCCCAATAAAACCAGCTTCTCCCAGAATTTAACTCACATATTTCCAACACCACTTACAGCAGTTAACTGTTGATCACCTTGCACTTGTTCCCACCAGATTCCTGCTCCTGTGTGTGGTAATTTTCTGTGACTGCCTTTCTGACTCTCCAGCATGGAGGACTGAGATACTGGAAGTCTTTTTTTTTTTTTTTTCCAAGTGCTTGCAGAACAACTAACCTGTGAAATCAAGACCTGGACCAAACACAAACTTTAATATTGAAGGAATTACAGTTTTACAGAGTAATGTATTCTCTAACATCAGTGGAATCTAATTATGAATGTATAATGGAAGGTACAGGAAAACTAAAACATTTGGAAATAGAGCAGAGTGTTCTAAATAATTCATGCATCAAAAAAGGACGTCCTTGAGGAAATGTAGACACATTAACTGAATGAAAATGAAAATATATCAAAATTCATAGCACATGTCTAAACTATACTGATAAACTTAGAAAAGAAAATGTCCATTTTAGAAAAGTTGAAAATTATCAAATCAAATATCCAAGTTTCCATTTCAAAACCTTTAAAAAGAAGCACAAAATAAATTCCATGGTAAAAAAACACAAGTAATAAACAAAGAAATAGAATATACAAAAACAATAAAAATTTTATTTAAAATCTGATTTAAAAATTCCAACAAAATTAAAAATCCCTGAAATGAAAAAGAGAAAAGACACGAATTACCAGGAATGAAAGAATATTATGCCTACCCCTAATAGACTTTGAAAGAAAACAAGGATATGCTATGAACAACATTCAATAATAATTGTGAAAAAAGTTGAAATGGATACCCACAGAATTGTTTGCATGTGTACATAATTACAACAGTGCTATAATCATTAGAAAATTGAATTAATAAGTTCAAAAGTTTTAAAAATAATTTCTAGGCTCAATTGTATCCAGTGGAAATTTCTACCAAAATTGAAAGTACATAAATTTTACACACCTTATTAGAAAATAAATAACAAAGTATTACCTGTATACTTTAAGATTTTAATATTGCTATGAAACCAAAATCAACTAAGAAATATATCACATATAGAACCAACATGTTTAATCATATATTAGCAAATAAACTAGCAATATAAAAATGTAAACACCATGCTTAATCATATATTAGCAAATATAATTAGCAAAATAAAAATGCATACACTATTACTGTGCCCAATGTAATATGTCAATTTGCTTTGAGTAACAACCACCTAGAAGATCAGTAAAGTGAAGGTTTGGATCTGTCTATGGATGATTGCCATGTATCCCAACAAATTGAGGGGTAAGAGTTACTCTTGGATGTGTGTAGCACCACCCAATAGATTTGTAGCCTGAACAGAATAAAAAGAGAAAGAAGGAAGTGTGACAGCTGTTGAAGAGTTCCAATCTCACCATTCCCTTTAGACATCACTCTCCATTTTCTTCAACCTTTCAACATAGACTACCACTCCTAACTCTACAAAGATATTAAGTGATTGTTTTATATATAGGTTATATAGAAATTAAAATTACTTTTCAGTAAATGATACCATATAAATTAGACATTCATGAGTTAAATAAATAAGTTAAGTTCTAAAAACTTTGACTTAATTATTACATCTCACACACAAATTAACACAAAATGCGTAACAGATTCCTACTGAAAGTGTAAAATAATATTTTTTTTTTGTTTATTCATTTACTTTGCGTTCTTGAGACAAGGTTTTGCTATGTAGTTCAGGATGGCTTGAACTCATTTTGTAAGTTCAGGCTCACACTGCACTTGCAAGGAGCCTCTTGCCTCAACCTCCAGAATGCTAGGATTGCAGACATGTGCACCATGCCTGGCCAAAATTGTACATTAAAGCAGGAATTCTGAAGGTACTAGATGTGAACATTGATTAATATGACCTCATAAAAATTTAAAACTTTTGTTCTGGGAAAGATTTTGCCAAAACTGGTAGAAATACTTCTAAAACATTTACTCAAGAACAGAACTGGTACATATCCTGTACCAAGCCCTCTCAAACTCACCAATATAAAAAGAAACACTACAATTAGAAAATATGCAAAAACCTGAAAACATGCAATTTTTCTTTGAGAAGAATGTTCAGGTAAAACTGAATACATGGGAGTTGATTAACTTTAACAGACATGGTATAAATTTAAAGCACATGTTAATTTAACACCTACTTAAAAATAATTTTTAAAAATAATGAACACAAATATTAAACATGCAGTGCAAAACGGTAAAACTACCCTGTAAAAGTTTTGTAACATCCTATAGAATGAAGCATATAGTATTATACAAGCCAGAAAATGTACTACAATATTTATCCTGGAGAACTGAAAACTTACTTTTCTACACAAATCTTTATATTAGTGTTTATATCAATTTTATTCATAATAGCAAGAACTGGAAACAATCATAACTTCTTCAGTGAGTAATGGGGTAAAGTGTGATATACCCATAACTTCAACACTTCTTACAAAACAAACCTATTGATATATACAATAATGTGAATGAATCTCTACAAAATTTTGATATGTACAAAGCAGCAGTACTAAAGTTTATTAACTATATTATTCCATTTATATAACTTTTAAAAAAATTTAAGCATGGAGAAAAATGTTGCCTGGTAGGGAGGAATTAGATACAGTAGGTACAGCTACTAAATAACAAAAATGAAACATCGTCAATGTGGTAGGAGTTTCCATATTATAACCATATCAATGTCAGTGTATTTCAGGATAAAGATTTTTAAAAGTGGAGTGTAGGATGTAGACCCATTGGACGAGTTTTATTGGAGAGTACAGAGATTGTGTATTATTTCTTAAAAATGTGTGAGAGTCTACAAGTTTCTCAAAATAAATATTCTAGATTTTACAACGAATTTACCCTCAACAAAAATAACACTCTAATTTCTTATTTGTTTCAGAGTATTCAGGTATTTTTAAAAAAATTGATGTTTGACACATTACACAATTTTTAAGTGTGCATATAGTTAAAATTATACAATCACATAACCACCTCCAGATTTGCCTCACTCTCCTAATCTACCCTGATATTTTTGTCATTAAAGCATTTTAAAATTAAATGTTATTTTTAGAATTAAAGTATAATTTACATTATGTAAATGTTAATGCATAAACTGTATATTATTTTAGTCTTAAATAATGTGACCTCAATTTTCATGACTTCAATTTTATAGTGATAAACTGTATTTCACATTTCTCTAATAGAATAAAAACAGTTTTGGGTACCAATGTGACCTAACTTTAAAAAAAATTTCTGAACCAATGAAGACAAATAATATGCATTGACAATAATACTTTTATAAATTATAGATGCATTTTAAATTACTAGCAGTGGCTAACTGAGACAATATCATAAAGTGTGTTTTGCATTACAATATAGAAATGTAATATCTCAATTTAGAAATGCATTTCACTGTGCCATAAAGGTCTTAATATTTCTTCTCTGCTCACATTACATATGGTTTTGCTAGTAGTTCACACATATTTAAGAAGTCCTTTACTATACATAAGAATTATATTAGATTTAATTTTGTGAGGAAGATGAAAGCTTCAGTTTTTCATTTGCATTGTGTGGGCTCAGGCTGCCTCTGAATCAGTTTACACAATGATTTAAAGACATGGAAAAATTCATTGCAAAAGTCAGAATGTGTATGGATTAGTATTCTATCACTTTTTCAAAAGCTTAAAGAAAATGTTTCTAAATAATGAGATGAGGTCAAATCAGTTTTAATATTTATTATTCCAAATATAATGTAGTTTAACTTGAATTTCTAAGTATTAATTTTCGAAAGAATAATTCACAATTTTTAATAATTTACACTTGTAAAAATTTTAAACCTTGGCAAGAAATGGAATGATCAAAGTAGAAAATTAATAATTCATTTCAATAGCTACTTATTAGTAGCTCATTTTCCAGGAAATGCATTGTTTTACAAGAAGTGAGATATCTTCCATATATTAGACTATTTACCCTTCACAACAGACCAGCATTATGCAGGCAATAGGATCTCTACTCACTCTTAGCCTCATGAAGCCAAAACTGCTGTTAAGATATTTAGGTGACAAATTATGGGTCATACAGTTATCAAATGAAGAAGCTATCTGAGTTTGCATTCAGTTGCACCTTCTCAAGTTCCGCGAGTTAAATATTCACATGTTCAAAGTGGTGAATTTTCTGGCAACATTACTATAGTCTAAAAATGGAGTCAAAAATGAAAAAGAAAGAAATCCAACAAATAATAAAAATATTCATTTATAGTTCAAATGAAAGTGAGAATCTGTGGGATAAGCTGTGTTCCAGAGCATGGCATCCAGAGATGGAACAAAGATGCCCATCAGGGGAGCCCCAGATGCAGGGTTTACTATCTATCCTATTTTGTTTTCAAGTATGTATTCTCTATGAATACTAACATTACCTAAAATTAGAATTTTTGTTAAGGAATCACAGATAAGGACAACATAGTGGTCACTTTCCTGATACCAAGGGATCAATTTAACTACAATTATCCACAGGTATCAATTTCCTCTGCAGTAACCGTCACACTGTGCTGCACACATTGAGATTTAGCGTTTCCCGTAAAATCTATCTATACAAACTGAAATGAGAGGCTTGGCTTTGCAAAAATGAAAGCAGGAATGTATAAACAGGAGAGTGATATGACTCTATTCATGAGAATTATTTAATACCTTGTATTTAATACCTTAAATGCAAAGTCCAAAGAAAGAATTTTAAAAAATATAACTTCATGACTAATAAGCATAACTTTATAACAAAAACAATCTCCATTCCAAAGGTAACTCAATTTGCACAGCCATAGATCTTAGGACCTTTTTCTTAGTGTGTCGTAAGGTGACAGATAAGATTTAACACCCGTCTTTTAGTGTTCTCACAACTTTTCTGCCTTGCTCACCCTCTGACACTGCCAAGGTACTTCTCCATCCAGCTCGGCAGTAGCCTGGAAAGGATTTGGCTTTCCCGTTACCTCAGAGTCCCATCAGCTGATGCAAAGGCAGGCAGTTGCTTCTAATTTTGTTCTTCGTCCCTTATTCATCTCCCTACTCCCAACATCTTTCCTTTTAGCACACTGAGCTACATTTCTAGCCACCCAGCCCTGCCTTATTTTTTGAGACCAAATTCCATCAAATTGTTAAGTTGCCCAAGCTAAGTTCAACACGCAAATTTTCCTGGCTCACCCTCCCAGCAGATAGTGATAACAGGCATGTAGCACCACTCCTAGCCTCAGCCAACCTCGTTCATCTGTATGTCTGTGCTACATTATTATACTTGTAGTTGCCTACACTGACAAAGCTGCACTCTGTACTGTTGATGAAAATAACTTTTTCTCCTTGTACCAGGTCACACCACAAAGGCTAATATAACTTTAGACTAATGATAGTAACCACCTAGGTTTTATCCGAGGTTGATTTTGCCATGCAAACCAGCAGAAAATATATTCCAGATGAACATATATATGTAAGCGGAAACATCTCTTGATTCTCCATAGCTCTTCACAATATGCAACATAAATCCTGTCAGCAGCTCTTTGTACCCAAGCGGAAGAGGAGATTTCCATGGAAGAACAGTTCCACTTAAAAGATCGTAGTGACCTTATCACATTAAGCAGCACTGGTAGGTCTGCTGATTACCATTCAAGAAAACTTCATGTCAGGTGACAGTGTTGAAACTGTCTGCTCCATTTTTAAAGAAAACATTGCATCTGCATACAATCTTTGAGAAGGTTTTACTTTACAGTACTATTTATCTATCCTACCAATTATTGGAGAATACAATATGAATGCTGTTGTGGAATAATGTACTACAGCACATGTCTTTTCTACATACAGATTGTTTGTATCTCCTAATTTTATCAAATTTGGGGATGTGTGAAACTCTTCTTTCAATTCTTATTTCTACTTCTGTTTACTCAATGATTATTCCTGTATCCTCTTATAGTAGAAAACATCTTCATAAGCAGTCTGTCAGCAAACCTACAAATAAGGTCATCTTTGGTTTTCAGACACGATTCTATTCTTTATTCATGAAATGAAATATGTTTTGCAATTTCTGTAGTTGATTTGCTGCTAAGTGTGGTACATTAAATATTTAAACTGAGCTCACCTATATTCTTTCAGGTTTGGAAAAATAATATCTGATGTAGTACAAAGTAGAAGAATGGATCTGAGTTTTTTTTAAAAAAAAACTATTGATTTCACTGGGAAACTGTCTTCCACCGTAGTAGAAATAAAAATAAATAATATTCATAAAGTATAAATATAATATGATAGTGTGAATATTGTATAATATAATTTACAGTGGTATATGAACTCTGATATGATCCAAGATTCCTTTAAAGTAATGGGGAAAAAAATCCTGTTAAAACAAATTATTCAAAATCCACAACACTGAAGCAGAAAGAAAACAAGAATCTTCCAACCTTGCAGACAGAGGTGACGTGGCGAGTGAGCAGTAAGACTGTGCAAATGTGCTGAAGCCAAGGACAAAACCTAAGTCCAAGATAACAGTCTAGCTGAACACTGACAGTGAGAATAGTTCAGTTCACAGCCTATCGTGGTGGTTCTCCTTCCACAAGCACTGGAATCCATAACCCCAAATATTGGGCTTATGCCTGTGCCTGTTTGATTTTTATCTCCACTGGGGTTTTAAAGAAATGAGACGAGACGTAAGAAAGCTTTGTCATCAGCATAGCCCAACATAAAGGGTCATGAGGGTAATAAACAGTATTGAATTAACTTCAAAGTCTAGGACAAAATGCCTGTGTCGAAATATAATGATCTGTCTTATCAAGAGTGTCCTGATATCTTTAGTAGCAATTTTAAAACAGCTATAATTTTAGATAAATGTATCATCAGAAATCATAACCTACAGTGACCACAGCTATTTTATGGAATCAGACCAGCTCTCTTTTATGTATGAGAAAGTATGGCAGTCAGTAAAACCTTACCGCAGTGACCACTTAGATTTTAATTTAACCTATTTTAAGATTCTCGGAAAGTTTAATCCTCTCATTCCTGTCATTATGATGGATTCCTGTGCCATTGCTACGGGGCAAAATCATTCAGGCGAGAGTGGTGAAGTGCACACGAAGGACAGAGTTACCTGGGCTCTGGCTCTGTTATTTCGGATGTGTGTACTCTTTTCAAGGATACTACAAAACTGATATCTCAAATCCCTCTGGCAACATCCTCTGAAACCACGGTGGGGATGCAGAATATCGCAGCTCTATGAATATTCATAGCAGCACATGGCCCATTACGATTCAGTGTACTGTGAGAAATGGAGCTGCTTTGCTCCAAACACCAGGAGAGCGGAGGGTACTTGCTTTAAGTGGTCCCCAAGGCTAAAAATAGTTAGAAACTTCATAGTTAGAAAAATATCCATCTAACCATACACGTTTAAAAGCAAGTTCTCTGTGAAGACGTTCTCTTTTTTTATCCTAAAAGTGAATTATTTAGAGAAGATGAAAACAAAAATCGATACTATGAGAAATTCAGCTTTCTGCATGCTATTTTTAATCTTGTGTTTACATTTACATGATGCATGCTCAATGATTTTAGACTAGAAAATTTTCAATCTGACATCAATCTATTTTTAATAGTGAAATCCAATAACATGTTTGCAAGTGGAAATATAATTAAACTAAGAAATAGATGACCTCTTTTATACTTTATATTCTTGTTTTTATTTGAAAAAGTTACCTTTGAACTTTTAGTGAGAGAGCAAATAAGAATTTCTGTCTTAACCTTTACAAAGAAATAGAATCAAGAAAATAAGAATATTTGCCACAAACTGTGAGAATATAATTGTGAAAGACACATCCGATAAAGGATTGCCCTTCAAAATATGTGAAGAACTTTCAAAATTCAAAAAGAATTAAATTAACAACTTCATAAAGCATGACATAAAAGATAGATAAAAGGAAAAACAGACAAAAGTGTAGTGTTATTCAGCATGGACAATGTGTCTAAAAGTTTCCTTTGATAGAGTATAATTTTTATGTGTTTTATGTGCTTTTGGCATATTAGTTTGGTTGTTAATCTGTTTATATGATAGTTAATTTTATAATGACTTGAAAGATAAACAAATGAAGTATTCTGGCAAAATAAAAAGAGGTAAAGGAAAGGAAAAACAAAAAAAATGAGATTTGTTATATATATGTACCAGCTCCTTAAAACAAATGTAATAATTATGTACTGTAAACATGAGGCAATATATATGAAAATTTAGAAAATATGTGAATGAATATTTACTTCACTAAAGAAGATTGATAGCTGATAAGAAACTATATCAAAGGGTATTCATCATCATAGTCTTGCAGGGCATTTAAATAACATGATAAAACCACACACCTATAACAAAAGGCCAAATCAAAAAGAATTGGTGGCACTAAATGCTTTTTATGACAGCAAACAACTCACTTATTAGCTGGAATGTGAAATGGTACAATCAGTTTTGAACAGTTTGGCAGTTCCATACAAAACTAAAAATAATCTTAACCGTATGATGCAGGAATTGTGCCGTGTTCTTTACTCAGAGGAAATGGAAACTTTTGTTCTCATAAAATTGCCACATGGCTGTTTATAGTAACTGTATTCACAGGTGCCCGAACTTGGAAGCAATGGAAATGGTTTCCTGTAAACAAATGAATAAGCTGTGTTGCATCATGAAAATGAATTATTATTCTGTCTTTAAAGAAAATGAACCACATGAGAAAACATGCAAGAAACGCACAAAGTGGAAGAAAGGCTATGCTGTATAAAATTCCAACTACATGACATTCTGGAAAAGGCACTGTGCAGACAATGAAATGCTTAATGTTTGCTAGGAGTTCAGAGGAAGAGAAGAATGAAAAAGTAGAGCACAGAGGACATCAGGGTAGTGAGACTGCTTTGTATGATATTATGATAGTAGAAACATGTTTCTATAAATGCATTCAAGTGGATAGAGTAGGCAACAGCAAGGAGAAATCTAACTGTAAATTGTAGATTTTAGTATTATGATGTATAGGCTCTCTGACTGTACCTAATATAAAACTTTTATGTGTAATGCCAAAACAGGGAGATTGGATGTGAGGCAGGAGATGGCATGAATATAGAAACACTGCTTTCTGTTCATTTTTCTGTGAATACTTATCTTCCCTAAAAAGAAATTGCTTATTACTTTAAAAACATATGAAGCATGATATATTCTGTAGAGTAATAAATACAAAGTTTAAATTAAACCTGAATAGGAACATATTTCAGTGCCATTTTATGCTAATTTTGTGTTTGCTTTAGGTTAATGTTTTGGTTTGGTATGTATGTATGAATGTATGTATGTATGCATGTATGTATGTATGTATGTATGTATTTTTTGAGGTAATTTCTCACTACACAGCCCAGACTATCCTTGAACTCATGGTGATCCTTTTGCCTCACCTCCCTAAGTGCTGGTATTATGACAGTGAACAACCATGCCCTGGTAAGTCATTTTATTTTTGAAGGGCATATATAAACATTAATACAGTACATTCATAGTGATCTTAACTGTGAACAGTCTAAGTGTAAATCTCAGTTTAACACTGAGTTTATACTTTGTAAATAAAATTTACTGAAAATCAATACATTATTGAAATATTACAGATTTGTTTTGATTTACAGAAAATTTCAAGCAAAACTTGAATCAATTTTGTAGTACTTAGTTATCAATTTTGTAAGCAAATTAAAAATTGGAGTATAAATCTAGGAATGTTTAAGATCTCTTTCATTATTTCATGGAAACTTGCAAACTTTTTAATTTCTACATAACTATAAAGTTGAACAGGATATGTCTATTTTCTCTTCAACTTTTTATACATTGCATATAAATGGCTTAGATTCTAAAGATACACGGTTGTCAAAACATTTTGCTTACGAGAAGGGACAAAAATCAAATTGTTATTCTTTTCACCAATCACTTGGTAAGAAAATGATTTAAAGGAGTCAAGAAAAGAAAGTGTCTTTTCAAGGAAACTGAACATATTACCTAGTTTCTTATTGAAAATCAAGAATTTAAGCAATACACCAACCCTACCCTCGTCAGTTTGAGGGAATATGATAGTTTCTTTGTCTTTAGCAATATTTAAAATGCATCACAGAACTCAAAATCCACTTTGCAATTATTTCCAATTTCCTTATATCCTGTGAATCCTCAAAACATATATCCTGAATAATAAAACTTTAATTATAGGGCAATCCCAAGAAATATTTTATTTTGATTTGTATTCTAACAATGTCAAAATTATGTAATTTATCATAAATTATAAGATAAATACTTTTTGTAGTACTTGGTCCTTAAAGCATTATTGTCGATGACACAACTAATAGTTTTTTAATGAATTGCCTTGGAAAGACCCTACTCCAGAAGCACACCGTTAGGGTTTGGATCTATGATGTCCCCCACAGTCTCATGGGTTCAGAGAAGGAGTTCTTGCTGAATCGTTGGGTAAAGGACTCACAGGTAGATTCATCCTCTGAGTGGACTGTTAGGAAGCAGAAGAGCTGGTCACTGAGAGCCTGACCCGGAAGTGTTTATCTCCATACCTGACTTCTGACTTCTCACCTGCTTCCTGCTCACCATAACGTAGTAGGCAGTCTTTTCCTCACAATGCTCCTCTACTGTGCCATTACTGACTCAGAGGCAGCCTGCCATGGACTGAAACCATGGATCAAAATAAAGTCCTCTTTTAAATCATGAGTGTCAGGTAGGGCATTATGTCTTAGGAATGAAGAAAGTGACCAATACAGAGGTTAACCTCCAAACTCTTTTCACATCCATTTAAATTCTGACTAGTCCTCATGGACAGATATTTTCATGTCACATAAAGTCAAAGAATGCTGACAGCTTTTAATATACATAGTAAGAAAGGCTGATTGCTTTGTTTTCCCAGTAATATAATTTCATCTCAATAGTAATCCTCTTACCAGAAACCAAATGAAGCAAAGTATCAGGAACTTGTATGTTGTGGTCATGATGAAACCAACATGGAAAATATGCTACATAATCTTGCTGAAGACACAGACAAAATGTATAAAGATGAGGAAAACTTGTCCACTCAAAAGATATCACTTCATAGTCTTTTCATAATATTGACTCCTTTCTAACATACTGGTCAGCTGGCGAGATATATTAACTTATTTTAATGAATTAAAACCAATTTTGGTTCATGTCAGTAAACTACTTTATGAAGTAAATTAGTAATTCATAGATTTCTTTAGTACATATAAACAAGAATAACTTAGGAAGCAATACAAAAGAAATTTTGAAAGGTGATACATAATAAAAGAAATAAAACAAATATGTAATAAAGCTAGTGTGGATGGCTACAATAATAAACAGAATGTTAGTATATACTAGAAAGTCTATAATATCCTTCAAAATATTCCTCCGGCTTCCAACATACTGATTCCTTCACAGTGCTGGAGGCCCTCACACTTTGTAAGTAGCTCTCTAAATTGCAATAAAGAATTAAAAAAAAATAGTGACTGCTGCTGCCAAGTGCGAGCCAATGGGAAAGCAGAAATGTACAAATATTACTATGTGTCCTCATCCATCTTGTTCATCTGAGGTAGCACTACATGACATCTATTTCTTTCCCAAAGTCAAAATTACCAAGAAAGGTAAATGTCTTTAATTGATTTAGGTCATGAAGTCTGCCACAAGGATGCAACTAAAGACACACACACAAAATGACTCACAAAACTACTTTGCAAAGTGACAAGAGTAAAAGCATAAGTGTGTTAGAAGGTAGACAGGTGTGAGGTGTGGGGTTGTGTATTTTGAAGCGAAATTAGTGGCAATCTGTATTTTATTGTAATAAATTTTTCTTAAAAACACAACATATCTTTCAATCACACAACATACGTTACTGTTACTATAGATTAAAAGAAGTGACACTTCAAATTTTTAAGGTCAACACAGGCTTTTAAATAATGGAAATTTCAAAGACTGGATAGCCATTTAAATAATGAAAAAATCATTTATAATTTACAACACAGACACCAATAAGCTTTATATGGATCAGATATAAGTGTAAGAATGAACTCATGCAAGTAGTAGAAGAAACAATGCCTGAATTCTTGAGGAAAAGAAAGTTTTTCTAAGATCAGTTAAAAGTCAGAAGAAATAAAAAAGCTCAAAACATACAACCACATAAAACTTGTTAAAATATATGTCAAAAATAACCACGAGAGCAGTCAAAACACAACTGAAAAAGAAAAGAAAATATTGAACATATACTCTAGTCAAAAGGTTATTTTGCTTTAAACACAAATAATTCCTACAAGTTAAGAAACACAGTAATAAAACTTAGATTAAAAATGGAAAAAAATCTAAACTACTCCCCAGAGGTTTTACATTTCAGACCACAGGGTGCTTTTGACCATGAGGTGCTGCACTTGCCACTGGGTTAATCCGACGATGATTTTCTAGCTAAATGTGCTGTGAGGCAGAGCAGCCTGCTTGTAGGAGGAGCGCCACAAGAGATGTGTCTTTGGAGGGTGGAACTCTTGCTCTTCTCTTATTTTCTCTCTGCTTCCTAGCATTCATGAATTGAGCAAATTTCCTTCACTAGACTCTTATTCCACACCATTTCTGCCTTGGCAGGCAGAGACTGACCACTCTGAAACCACAAACCAAATAATTCTTTACCCGCCCCTCTTTCCAGTACTGGGTGACTGAACCCAGGGCCTACTCATTCACTACATTACTGAGCGATTTAACTCTTTCTTTCTTTTTTTAATTTTGAGGCCTATTCTCACTAAGTTCCTAAGTTGTCCAAACTGAGCTCAAGATTTTAGTTCTTCTGCCTCAGCCTTCCAGAGTGCGGAGTGCAGGCATGTGCTCCCATATCCAGCTTTAAATATCTCCTCTTTTCAATCATGTATGACAAGATTTTGATTCCAAGGATGGCAAAGCTGACTGATAAAAACATGTTACCAGATAATTCATGAATATATATATGAATGATCTTCAAATAGTAGTGATTAGAAGGATGTTTCAAAAACATTTTTTTTTTCTTATCATACGGTAAGTAAAGGATGGCAATGGTCAGTGTGAGGGGACAGACACTTCCATATAGGTCATGGGGCTCATCATCAGTTTAAATTTCTAGAGAGAACTATACCAACACTTGGTATTTATGTTGTCCTTGCTTTCCAACCAGGAACTTACTTTTAGGTATTTACCCCAAAGGCATATTTACACCGTGAAATGACAATATGAAGATATGGATGTATCTGATTATTTGTGTAATGTTTATAACCATAAATGATCAAATGTCATCAAAGTTAATACACTTAGGAAAGTAGTAAACTAAGGCATGGAGGGGGTGTTGAACAAGGCTAAACCAGTGTGACAACAAAGTCTAACTAATGTCTGCATTGATATGCAGACTACAATACTAGGTACAGAATGAAAATGTAAAGAATAGCATGCTATTCTTCATGGTAGAAAAAATTGGGTCACAAGGAGCATAACTCTATTTCCATGAACAGTCAAGTTTACAAAGTAAGTTAGGGACATTTAAAGCTGACCATCCATTGACCAGCATATATATTTCCTATTTTTCCCCTATTTTACAATTCTGTTTTGATTTTTCTTGTGTGTTTTTGCACATATTTTAACAAGGATGGTAGAGTCATATAAATTATTTGCTTCAGATTTTTAGTTGTTCATGGAAAAACTTATCCTATATCAAGTTTACATAACAAATCACCCATCTTTTCTCCTAGTTTCTGCCTTGACTCCAAGACAGAAATTTACTGTTAAACAGTAAAAGGGTTGTTTTTGGGGATGAAGAAAATGTTCTATTTAGATCATAGTGCACAACTGTAAGTATACAACAATATAATCAATTGAGACTTTGAAATGATAAAGTTCATGACATGAATAAAGCTACCACAATTTAGAAAAAAAGAATACCCATATGTTGACCATTCATGCAAAATAAATGCAGAATGAATGCACTGACCATCTTTAGGGAGAATGGTTTACCTATGAAAAACAGGAAAAAGACTTGAGGAGGGTGGAAAGTAAGAGAAAATAGGATCAAACAATATAAAGAATAAAGGAGCCACATTCTTCTGAATATATATTTATACAGTTTTGACATTTAAAATTGTCATAACAGTTCACCTACCCAAAAAATAAAAGTTAAAACCAACCAGAATGATTGGGAACACCAAACTGAATACACACAAATATAAGTGAAAATAGTTATATTAACAACATCCAAATTATGGCAGATGCTAAATTGGAAGTGCAAAGTTCTTATTCAATTTATATGTATGTTTTAAAAAAGGATTGTCAAATCATCACTTAAGACCTTAGTAAAATGATATACAACATTTTGCTTGGTTCATCTATTCTATGATTTAATTAGATGTTAATCTAAATTTTGATCATTTAATCTCTATATATGTTTCATATTATTTTCTTTCCTCATTATTTAGCAAGTTAAATCTCACGATTGTAGAGTGATAATGGATGTGAAAGGGGACTCAGAGTGGTTAGTGGAATAGGCTGTTATCCACATGCTGTAAACTTCCGTTGGCAGCAATGTGGTCTTTGGGATTCACTGTCAGCTCTTATTAACACCGCCTTCCCTGTTCCTTGCAGATGCGATTCTCAATGGTGATAACCTGTCTTTGCAACAGTACTGCCAACAGCTAGTCCTATCAAATATGTCATCTCTAATTCTAACGGCTTCCACTTAAGACAGCTTTTAGTTTCAGCATTCTGACCTATGCAGAAAGGAATATAGCTGTCCAGCTCACAGCAATGCTTGTGTTATACCCCGTGTCTCTCACCCCTTTAAGTGGATGATTTCTTCCACAAGTAACCTTTGCTTCTCAAAAAGTGATTGGTAGAGCCTGTTGGAAATGCAAGCCCTCAAGCCTTAAGGCAGACATACTGAAAGTGAAACTTCATTATAACAAGATCCCAAGTGATTCACTGAACCTCAAAGTTTAAGGTGCACTGACCAAAATGTGTCAGCATGGCAGTTTCAGTATCATTTTCCCTGAGGAATTTTCCAGTGACAGACTGCTCTAAAACATATCCATAAAATATACACACCCAGCCTGTATTGGAACCATACAGTACTCTGTATTGTGACTGCAGATTTGTTTTAGCACTGTGTTCTCAAGGTGCATCTATATTGCATCATACATAAGCGTTTCCTTCCTTTTCAAGCTCAGTATTATTCTACTGCTTGTGCACTTATTCATTGGTTGTTTTCACATCTCAGTTGTTATGAGTAATGCTGCACAAATATGAATGTACAAATATCTCTTCCAGACCCTGCTATTAATCTTTTTAGGTATGTACCCAGAAGTGAAGTTGCTAACTCTCTTTTAGTAATTGTCTTTTTATATAAAAATACCACCTCTTTTTCATCCATTCCTCAGTTAAGGGGCATTTAGGTTGTTTCTAAGAAGAGCCGGCTATTACAAATTGTGCAGCTATAAACATGGGTGCAGAAATAAATCAGACTTTCATGCGTAAACACCATATTGTTTCGCTAGTGTAAGAAACTGAAAGAATAAATAGGATTCAAAAGTTACAGTAGATACAATAAAAGAGAAAAATGCTGTTCAAAAGGAAATTATATTGTTCGATCAATTCCACATGCCTGTATCTATTAACATAAGAGACTATTTAGGCCTGTATCTGTTAACATAAGAGACTATTTAGAAGATAACAATATGAATATAATAACTGTGGTCAATTTCCTATCATCTTGGTTTGAAATCCTCTATTGCTGTTGATTTTGTGTTGTTGTTATTGTTGTCTATTTGCTTCTGTTGTTGCTGTTTTGTTTGTTTGATTTTTTATTTTTCTGGCGTTTTTTTTCCTTTAAAATAGAAAAAATTCTCTTTTTATTTTTTATGATGAGCAACCACATTGGTATAGTACCGCACCTTCTCATGAACAGCACACGGATTTCTATTTTCTCATTATCACCAACACATTTTTCTTTCTTTTTAAATGGTAGCCATTGCAGTAGTTTTTTTTTTATTTGCAATTCTTTAATCATTACTGAAAGTTGAGTATCTTTGCATATGTTTATTGGTTAACTTCAAGTTTTCTTTGCAGAAATGTGTGTTTTTTTTTTTTAAACTTTGGGCCAATTTTGAATCAGGTTGTTTCTTTTGTTTCTGCTGAGTTTTAGGAGTTTTCTGCATCCTAAGCCTTATGAGGTGTGTCTTTCATTTGTTTTCTCACATTCTCTGGTTTGAGATTTTTGCTTCCTTGAGCATATCTTTTGATGAACACATGTTAAAAATTGTGAAATTCACCATGTCTGTATTGTGTTTGGTTGCCTGTGCCTCTGGTATCACATTCAAGAAATCATTGTCAAATTCAATGTTGTAAAGCTTTCACCTGGTATTTTCTCCAAAGAAGTGTGGCTTGTGTTTAAATCTGAATTTGAATTAATTTTTGCATATGGTATTAGGGTTAAATTTTAGTCGTTTACATATGGAATACAGTTTTCTCAGTACCAATTGTTGAAAAAACTATCCTTTTTTCACTGAATTCCTAGGAAACTTGTAAAAATAAAATGAGCTGCAAATGGAAGATCTTATTTCTGTGTACTATAGTATATTTAGTTGAGCTACAATGTCTGCATTTATACCATAAAACACATCAGTTTGACTGTTGTGGCTTTGTAGTATGTTTAAAATAGAAATTGTGTGTCCTCTAGCTTCATTTCTCTTTTTTTGCCATTATTTAAGATATTTGGATATCCTTGAGATTTTATGTGTAAGAAAGACATTTTTCATCATGGTTTTAAAACTTAAAAAGACATTTTTAACTCTGTAGGTTGCACAGTGTGGCCAGTTTAGTATTATTATATTTTCCATTCCATGGACATGGGTATCTTTACATTTACTTTGTCTCTCATCTATCTCAAAAATGTTTTATATTTTTCATTGTACGTGTCTTTTGGTTCCTGGTTAAGTTTTAGATCCTTGTATTCCAAGAATAAATCTTCCTCAGCCATCATGTATAATTGTTAATAACCCTTTTAAATATACTCCTAAGTTTATTTTGCTATTTATGATTTACTTTCACATTATCATGTACAAGGCATATTGGACAACAGTTTTTATTTCTTGCAAAAATTTTGTCGGGCTGCTGCACCAGGTAAATCTGAGCTCATAGAATCAGTCAGAGACTTCTCTGATCTTCACCTATTTGGAAAAGTTTGAGACACATTAATGTAAGTATTTTTTTAAAATATATAAAATTTTATTTTGAGCCCAGATAATCCAGGGTTTTCTCTTTTCTTTTCTTTGTTGCTTTTTTTTTTAGTTATTGGTTCAATATCTATACTAGATATGTCTATTACATATTTGTTATATTTTTCTTGGTATGATTTGTGTCTAGAAATTTATCTATTTATGTGAGGTTATCTAATGCGGTTAGTTACAATTGCTCATACTGATTTCATAAAACTTTTATAGCATCAAAATAACGACCTCAAGGCAGTACTCACTTTAGTGATTTGAACCTTTCCTCCTTTTATTTTTAATATTTAGGCCATCTTCCTTTTATTGACTTCATTGATTTTTTTCAAAGAACCACTTTGGTTTCACTGGTGTTCTCTACTAGGATTGTATTCTACGTTACATATGTTCTTGCCAGAATCTTTGTTTTCTTCCTCTTCTCACTTTAAGAATAGCTTATTCTTTCCCTCATTTTACAAATTGTGAATTTTGCTTCTTGATTTAAAATATATTTTTAATGTAGCTATTTATAGCTACAAATTTCCCACTTAACACTGACTTTTCTACTATCTCATATTGCTGATACTTTCTATAAGCACTGTTGCATTTTCCTCTTGATACTGTCTGTTGTCAGTTGGTTTCTCAAGATTTTATTAATTTCAATAAATTTGTGTATTTTTTAGTTTTCCATTTGATGTTGATTTCTCACTTCATCCCACTGTGGTTGAAAAAATATTTTTCTACTATATTGTCTTTTAAAATGTTTGAATGTAATTTATTTGAAAGCACGTGTTCCTGGGAAATGTAATTTATGTATGTAATTTATTTGAAAATACCTATGTGTTCCTAAGAAATATATGTATTTTGTTCTTGTTGTAAAGAATGTTTCTCCAATTTCTGTTACATTGGGTTGGTTTATGGAGTTATTCAATCATCTAATTCTATACTTATTTTTTGTTTCTTTTCTCCACATTGTTGTAAGTTCTTCAACTATTATTGTAACCTCTAATTATTATGATAAAATTATTTCTTCCTTCAGTTCCCTCAGATTAACTTTATATGTTCTCATTGCATGATCTACAAAAATAAATATTTATAATTGTTTTTATCTTCATGTATTAGTTTTTGTTATGGCTTCTACCTAAATTTCCCCCAAATCCTCATGTGCTCATAGGTGGAGGCTTGAGAAGTCACTAGATCTAGGGTATGAATATACATTAAGGCTGTGTGATAACTAAATCAGTTTCTCAAAGTGCTGGGTGTGAGCAATGGAAGCCTCACTTTGGGTGTGGAGGGCACCAATTAGGCTTGTAGCACTTACAGATATAAAGGGACAGGAAGAGCTGCTCCCTGTCCAGCTTGCTCTGGATGGTTTCTCCTCTGCCAGGGTCCTGTGTCATGCTGCACTGCCTTGGAGTCAACCTGTGGATGGAAACCTCTACACACTGTGAGTTAACATAAACTTTTCCTCCTTTAACTCATGGGTATCATGTAGTTTGTACTAGCAATAAAGAAGTAACTAAGATAGTTATTTTATTAACATATAATACCCTTCTTTTCCTCATGTAACCATTTTTTAAAAGTATTTGGTGTGATATCAATATTGATCCCATTCACTGCTCTCCTTTGGTTATTAACTGCATGCAATATCCTCTTCATTCCTTCACTTGCAAATTAATGGTGTGTTGTATATAAAGCCATCCTACTACTCTCAAAATAATATTAATTTTAAATAACAATTTTCAGCTGTATAGACTTAAAAAATATCTAGTGAAAATTCCTACATGTACAATATTAACTCCTCTTATTTCAGCAGAATTAAAATTAACTTTGTGAAAGATAGTATATTTAAACATTGTCCTTATACATAATATTCAATATAAAATTTTGAGAAGGTCATTGTGTGTGTGTGTGTGCGTGCACATTAGTGTATGGTAGAGGGATTCAAATAAAATTTTTAAAAATCTTCGTAAAAGGAATGTAAATTTATCTTCCATTGATAAAAGGCCTATGCTTCTGAGAAGTAGGGTAGCCAGAAGCACAATTAAATATTGTCTAAATAAAAATCACAATTTCATACTCAATATTGAAGTATTAACATCATTTGTTAAGCACATGAGATAAATAACAAACTATTTTTAGCTTGCATTATTACTATATTGGATCACATGCACATGTTAGCATCCAAAAAACTGAATCATTTTTCAAATATAACATGTTTAGGGGAGAAAATTGATAGTTTGTGGACTATGTGCACTACTAAATTTACAATCTCACATACACACACACACACACACACACACAGAGGAATCCATGTAAGCTCATGTGTTAAGAGACCCCATGGTGTCTAAAGTGGTACCCGTTTAATATCAGAAGTACATTTTGCAACAGTAATTTCCCCCAATGTTTAGGCATAGTTTTATTGTACAGAAAATATTATGAGCTAATTTCATAATGGAAAATATAAATCAAATTAGGAAGTTCTATCTTCAAAATTAAAACATATCCATTTTTAAAGAGAAAAAATTACTTTTCAAAATTATATATTACAGATATTCTTCTCTAAAGAACTTTTAAACTATACTCAGAAGCTTAAATTTACAGTTAGATTTTGATTCATACTGAAAATCAATTACTTGTCCTTGACAAAGCCTCTTATTATATCCAAATGATTTTTGCCACCAAAGAGATATTGAAATTTTTTTAAAGTCACAGACAGCTTTAATCTTGCAAGTGCATCCTCCCCTCCTGAAAAGTGTGAGATAAATTTGAAAAGGTCAAATCTGCTGCAAGTAAAGCTATTCTTTAGAATTCTTCTTTCTTATAGTTGCAGCAAGCAAAAAATCTATGCTGAATGTCAGAAAAATAAAATACTCAGATACACATTTTTGCTTTCTACTGTGTTATCCTGATGTTTCAGAAAATGGAATATTTCAATTTATATAAGTGTATTTGTTTAAAACTCTAAAGTTCATATTACAAATTGGAAGGATGATACTTAACACTGTGATATTAATAAACAAAAGAATAATTTAATGGGTCTATCAAAAATATAATTATTTCTTTCTCATTCTGTGTATATACTTATATCTATGTATTACCATGTTTTGTGAATGGTATGTTTTACATTCTTAAAAAAGAGATGTAAAGTTCATGTCAGGGTAAAATTACAGCAGGTATTATTAGCTGCATAATAGTTAAAATAAGCAAGAGTAACAAACCTTATTATTAAATTTTCATGAAATTCTTTCTGTCGTCATTTAACCAAATGACATCCCTATGAATGACTCCTTTAGTCATAATGATTGTCTTTAAAACAATAAATAAAGTTTATCTGAATGAAAACATGCTAAGGTAATTTTAGTAGTATCTTACTATGAAGGTTTATGAAAATAAACCTTCACTTACTTCGTGTCTTCACTGGATGACTTGTATTTATAATGCTAACTTTCCAGAATCTTAATAATCACAGAATTAGATATTCAAAAATAATTCCTATTAAATAAGTGAGTGAAATACTTCAGATGAATAACACATAACATGTATTTCACACTGCACTATGCTAAAGTGTGTAATGTTTAATATTGATGCGGAATATTCAATTCTACATATCAACTGGTTGGCTTCATTGTTAAAACACCATCTCTCAAATGTGTTTGATTGTTCCAGAAGTAATTAGTATTTACCTATAAAGTAAAAATTCTGCAATAACTATCATCTACTCTCATCACTGAGGAATGTAAAGCTGATAATGATATAAAAACTCCTTTTCAAATTCTTTAGAGTGCATTCACCTACCTAAAGTTAATGATTGGTCAGAGTTTAATCTTAGTAATACTATGCTTCCATTTATTGGGAACTTTCTGTTTGTCAAAGGCTGCCCAGGGTTCTTATCAATGTTAATGAAATGATTTTTAAAACAACTTGGTGAGGTAATTATTTAGATGAGATTTTCAGATGAGACAATAGGACTTGAACAAGTTAGTTGTATCTGTCTTGCAAATATAGTTAAATAACCAAATGAACACTAAAATTCAGGATACTTACATACATACATTTTGTGTGTATGTCTTCAAAAATCCTTCAGTTCCAAACTCCTTATAGAACGAGACAGAAATCCACCTACTTTACACTAAATAGTCATAATTTTCAGACTGTGCTTTTTAAAAAGTAAAGTGTAGGCTATTACTGTACTAAATACATAACACACACCATTTTTTTTCCCATTCTGAAAACCTCTGAAGAAATATAGTTGCTTGCCAGTAACCTCCATCTAATTTATGATTTGCCAGTAACCTCCATCTAATTTATGATTTGGATTATTCTCTTTTACACAATATCTCCCTCTTTTTAAGTACATCATTTATTTATTTTTATTTCTGTGAATAATTTACTTGCAATAATTTACATTATAAATCTATTAATATTTAAATGTATACAATACCTCTTCATAGTATTTGTATGGATTTCTACTGGTCTGACCCTTTTATATTTAATTACATAAAGACATGTTCAATGCCACGACGTAAAGGAAAACAACTTTAAAACAAACTTTGAGATGCTGAGGTACTTCAGTTTTAAACATTTTATGAGCTCATTAATGAATGTTAATATTCTTCACTGAAATTTACTACCTATATTTTTATACTTTTTACCTCTGTGACTTGTTTTACATACTAGTGACTTTTATTATTTCATTAATATTCTAAATTGAGTTTGGGTAGTAGAAATGCCACAATTTTTTTAAGATACCATCTCATAGTAGTTTTACACTATTTTATTCTCTTTCTGTAATGTATCATCTACTTAATGTGTCTAAAACCATATGTACAAGTTAACAAATAGTATGCTTAGTTAAATCTCTTCTGGTCTAATTACAATAAAAATGTAATGATGTAGCTTTCTAAATATCTTAACCTCTGATATTCATGATGATGCACAATATACAAGTGTATCTTATGTTTAAAAGTGGAAAAAAGGAAATGAAGAAAAGATAAATGGAACTGTCATACTTCTTATTAAACTATTGTAATTTGTTCTGAGAAGGCATTTAGCAGCATCATATTACTATCCTCTTCCTCTTCAACCTTCAGCTCTTAGATTCTAGGAATCTAGCTCTTTAGATTCTAGGAATGCATTGAAGATTATTGAAGAAAGGAGGCAAGAGACAATTTGAAAGTACTAATTTAGAAATACGAATATAAAAGTAATGTACATGAAATGAACATTTAGACATAGAACAGCGAGTGTTGGGATTATAAAGCAAAAGCAACTTGCTTTCATTGGTGGGAGTGAAGAGTGGTTTAGTCATATTGGAAAGCAGTTTGACATTTTCTGACAAAGCTGGATATATTCTTGTGTGATTCACTAAGCACACTCTTTGGTATGTACTCAAAGAAGTTAAAAACTTAAATCCATATAGCAACCTACAAAAAGATGCTTAGAGCAGCTGTATTGATAATTGTCAAAACTCAATTATGCGGCGCTCCTTCAGTGAATAATCCCTCCCACTAGGTCCCACCTCCTAAAGGCTCTGTTATCATGCAAAAAACACATGCATTCATGGAGATACCATTCCAAAAACACAATAGTGAAAATGATGCACCAACGCATATTCATCAGTTCAAGCCAGGTAGGAGGTTGGCAAAGGAAGACTTTAGGCATGTGTGGGGGTGGAAAATGTTCGGAAATCTCTGTATCTTCCTTTCGATTTTGCTGTAAACTTCGTAGTGTTCCACGAATCAAAGTAACTTTTAAACAATGGTGTTGTGGGAGCTATGTTATATTTCCAGGTCTTCTTGTCTGGACACAGAGGTTCCTTTTGAATTTAACATAAAGAGAAAACATGCTCAGCACTTCTCTTTAGAAATATACACAGAGAAAGCTTTACTTTTGATTTTTTTTCCTTGTATCTTCTGTTTGTTTTACTACTAAAACTACAATCTCTTGTCCATTCTGGTTTCTCCAATTATAGGCATCAACTTAAAAGAAGACAATGATTTAATTATAAATTCAGATAATTCATAAATTTCTACTTCAAAGTTGTCCTGTATGTATTGCATGAAACTGGAGCTTTTTCTTACATTTCTTTGTAGTTTCCAGTCAATTTCTGGAGAATGAAGCATGATTGTCCAGGTAACTGGATCTTATCCTTGAGAAAAATGGGGTTTTTTTGTTGTTGTTTTTTTTAGTCAATCCTCTTCAAATCATAGAGTACAGTGGAGATTACCATATCCTTCAAAAATTCTTCAGTAATCAAACATCTGAAAGCTGTGAAAAAGAGATACACAACTCACCCTTTCTAAACAACAGAAGCATGTAATCAACTGAGAACCAAGAAGAAAACAGTAAAATCATGATAATCAACGGGTTGTTTCCTGACCTCTTGAAAGGTATTTCAATAAATATACATGAAATGTAATAGACTGAAAGAGGTGGGGGAAAATAAAGAAGAGGAAGAATAGCAAGAAAAATAGTAGGATGAAGAGGAGAAGGACGAGAAAGAGGGTAAAAATAATGAGGAGGAAGAGAAGGAAAAAGAAGGGGTGTGGGAGGAGAAGGGAGAGTAGAGCTGTGGAACAAGTCCACCAGATAAAACAGAGGTAACCATGTTTGTATGTATTTTAGATATGCACTTAATCAGACACAAGACAAAATACTAGATACCTAGATTTATATATTTTAGTAAAAAAAACCTAAAAATTAATAGGCAAGAAAAATATGATTGATTTGTTTCAATTTAATAACATGATCACAAAATCTGTCTTCTCTTACTGCCCAGAAAAAGGTAATAGCCCCACTGACTTATACTTTTTACAGTAGTTTTTTATAAATTATTTTCTCTAAGTTCCATTATCACTATTTATTGATGACTTTATTTCTTACTTTCCTTTTCTAGTAAGGTGTACCCTGACAAGAAATTTTATCAGCTCACTTCTATATATTTATGCATACTTTCTATTATCTCTTCTAATATTGATAAACTGCTCTTCATTTAACTAAAGTCTTGCCTCTTATAATCTAGTAAATTCCATCTTTCCACAAATTGTATTGTTCTCTCCTGCATTAGCAAATTTTATTCTCCTACTAGATCTTTTTAAGTCACCACATCTTGGTTGTTTCATGCCACAGCACCTTAGTCTGTGAGCCAAGTAACACATCCACTAAATAGAAAAATCAAGAATTATCTTGAAAGACCTTAAAAGAAGTTACTCATAGACAGATGCAGTGTAATGGTACTTCATATGGAGCGATCAGTTTTTAAAATTAGTGATTTATTCTTTTAATTTAATTTTTATTAGTGCATGTTTACAGTACATCGTGATTACATTCATTGTAGGGAAATGACACATGAACATAACACAACTCAATTGGTTTTTTTTCCCCTTTCCTTCCATCTTCCTTTCAGTTTTCCAGGCATCAAATTCATTCATAAACCCTTATAAAGTTAATTACCATGTTAACAACCAAAAAGCATAAAACATGTAAGACAGTTATACTAAATCAAGGTACACTTTTAGATACATTGTCCATGGGGGATTAATGTGAAAAATCACTTAGGGCTAAAGCACTGGCAAGCACTCCTCACCGAGCCCAGCTGGCACCACATGTGGGAATAGATTCTCCTTCACAGAGGATAAGATGGTGAGTCAGGCTATAGATGTTAGTACCCATGTTGTACAAAAATATGTGTCCCAACAAAATACCATAATCTGAGTAGTCATATGCTCACTCTATGTGGCTCAGAGTCAGGGACACTAAATGCACAGCTTTACCCCAAGTCCCCCAGAGTGAGAATTACATGATGGAATCGTTTTCAGTTATTAGATTATCCAAATGGTGTTGTTTCTTAATTTAGCTATATTACTATGGTGTGCTTGTCAGATTCTGGAGAAAACTTAAAGATTCCACTTCAATAGTATTATATTCTGCCTCACTTTCTCCTAATGTAATAGTAAAAGCCATCTTCTTATTTCTACTCTGAAAAAAGAATGAAACCTTTTTCAAGAAAGTCTGTGAAAGTGTTTTCAACTATGTTGCTTTTTCAAAAAGACTGATAGTATTGCAATCAGTGATGAATATATTATCTTAGAAGAGAAATGAAATATCACAAATTCTAAAATTTTACGCCATATAACATTAATTCTCATCTGTTCTGTTAATTTTCTCACCTAGATGTGCTGATTAAAACATATCTGTTTCCTCCATAATGTAATGGTTGTACTTTAAATGCTCATTATTCCAAACCATTGCTATTCTACCTAGTGCTAATTTATTTCAATTTTGTTTTTCAGGGTTTGTACTTACAACTTGGGGATTGTTTTAAAATGTAAAATGCTTCTGAGACCTGAGCTGATGCTACTTCATCCTTGAAAAATATTTTTCTTTATCAGGTTTCTGGAAGCAGTAGTAGTACCAGAACCATCTTTATACTATATCTTATTAAAATGCATTATGGATTTGTATGCCATCCTCACACAAGAGTCTTTGGAATCCTTTTGTGTCATTCCAGTTTTAATATGTGTGCTGCCAAATAAAGCATCGTTATACCATTTCAAGGATCAGAGCTTCCATATTGCAATCAATGTTATAATAAATTTAATTCAATTTGTTTTATTCATTTTTTTTTCTGGACATAAGAGTTGAACTTCGGATCATGCAGATAGCTAACCAGGACCCCTGTTTTTCATAGCCATTGAAACACATCCTCCACTCAAACTGGAAACTTTTGGGCTAATTCTTACAGAAGGGAAAATTCCCTGACACGGAAAGGGTTCTGAATCTTAGATTCATTCTGCCACCTTCTTCTGGTCCTAGGTACAGCTGAACCTTATTACTCCCTACAATAGCACTAATTTTTAAAGATATCAATGGCATTTTTATCCCATTATAAAAAGCTACATTGCTTATAAAAAAAAGGTGGAAATAACTATTGTGTATTCCCTCACATTTAAAGTAAACTAATTTTTAAATTTTGTTTATTACATCCAACCTTGACAGCTCTAACTTTTTCCTTAACTTGAGGAACATTCCAATAGGTTTTCTCCTGGCTGCAGGTCCGTAACCTCCCTTTCTTTAATCATTTACTTTAGTACAGTTGCAAATGCAAATCTTTTCTTTTCCCTTTGAGATAGAAATGTTCACCCTGCTACGCGCCAGTATCCTTCTCAAAGACCTGAGAGCTGTCACTTTGAAATATAATCATGATGGAAGGAGAATTACTGGTAGAGTAGGAACCTAAACTCTATAAATTTCAGGTAGCAGACACATTTGATGTAATCAGGTCGGCAGTCTTCTTCCTAGTGTCAATCAGTAGATGCCACTAGCTCATGCCAGTGCCTGAAACTCTCCCTTTTGTTTCAATTGATTTGAAATCTGTCTTTTTTTTTTTACTATCATATACACTGGACTACAATTCATTCTTACTATTAAATTCCTTTTGTGCAATTACCATTTGACCTGCAACTAATGATCATTTTCAATAAA
>PVJX010017560.1:0-38114 GCA_004027295.1 Dolichotis patagonum
AGCTGCTGAGACAGGTTGCCTATGACAACAGTGCTCTCCCACAATTTCTCCCTCGCTTCTCACGGCACAAATGCCTACAGGAATGCACTTGCCCCAGAATCATTCTTGGACGGAAGTATAAAACATGCATTTTAGGTAGACAGGTGGGTGTTGATTGCAAGACTGAGTAACAGTCCAGCATTTCTGCGGATAATCTGACTCTCTAAAGTTCTGACATAGAGATGAACCAGATGAGTATCGTTAGTTACTTCTGAGTAATGAGGACATAGGAACTACCCATCTGTATGTTTCCTATCTGAAAATATTTTACATGCACAATTGAAAATTAATAAAAGAAATAAAATTGTTCCCAATCTTAATATGAGACTTCTACTTCCACCCATGATGAAGTGATTCAAATCAGAATTTCTACTGTGCCATGAAGAATTAACAAATGAAAAGAAAAAAAGCTGAAATACCAGAAGGCCATTTCACAGACATAGGCACTGAACATCTCAGACTGAACTCATGAGAGGAAGAAACCTCAGTGAGACCCACAATTGTCCCAACATTCCATTTGGAGGTACCTTCAGACTGTGGCACACAGTGGAAGAAGACAAGCAAGCATAAAAAATTTCTTAGTTGAAAATACAGTTGTCAAAATTTGGGGAAAGTGAGGCATATGGAGTTTGTGGGCAAAGGTAGTAAAGAAAAAATTAAAGTACCAAGAAAATGGGTTCTAGAAATCTTGAAATCTTGAAAGTCTAGCTTAGAATATTGCTGAAGGGATCAGGGGTTTAGCTCAGCGGCATAAGCGCCTGCTTGGTAAATGCGAGGTTGTGAGTTCAATCCCCGGTAAACCGCTCCCCCCCAAAATGAGAATGTTGCTGAATACTAAAATATGAATGTACAAGGTGAAACTCCAAGATGCTAGGTACAGTACTTAAGAGGTGCTGTCAGTGAACTATTACTACAGCAAAAAGGAGGCCTCAAATCCATTCAAATTGTGATCTGCCAAAATAAAGATACCATGCTGAAAGGGTGGGGCACCCAATAGTGATTTTGGGGAGATCACATGTTAGCAGAAATGAAACTAATCTTAGAGTAAACCTAAGTAAACTGAACTTCAACTTAACTGTCTCACAAAACTAAGCTTGATGTATTTCTTGCTGTTGACTTCTTCAAATGGTTTAATAAAACCAGGTTTTAAAAAATGTTGATAAATGAAGCAATCATTTTTGTTATCTCAAGAAACAAAGAATCATTTGGAGGGAGTAGTGGTGATAAAAAAGATTAAGTTAAATGACCTTTCATCATTGAAAACCTTCTCAAGAATTCATGAGGATCTTCCAGCTACCTCTTTAAGATAATGAAATCTAGATGTTGGTTAATTCAAAGTTGTTTACTATCCAAACAAGCCTGTGAAATGTGTAAAGCAATAGAGCATGACACAAAACCAGGAAAAATTTGCCAATAGCAATACTCAGAAATGACAAAAATGATAAAATAAGGGAAAAAAACTTTAACCATATGGATGTTTAGTGAAATAATGAAATCATGAATATCTTGAAGAGGTAAACAAAACACTTAAATTGTAAACAAATCCAAAATTTAAAGAAGATGAAAAAATCTGCAAGAAAATATCTGTAAGGTAGACTTAACAGCACTGTAGTCACTGCAGAATATATGATTAAGACATTGCAGTAGGCAGTTTTAGAAACAGCATTTGAGAAAGCAAAAAGACTTAAATATAAGAATGCAATCTGGTAGACAATAAAAAGCAGTTTGAATAGATGTATAATTAAAGGGAATGCAAATGGAGAGGATCAAACATTTTAAATTAAGAACAATTCATGCCTCCAATTTTCTCGAAAATTATTTGCCCCACACATCCATGGAACTTTATAGATATGAAAGAGTATTGAAAAGAACCAACAAAACACATCAAGATTCTCAGTGATAAAACAGTTGGAAACTAAAGATGAAGAGAAAATCCATAAAGCTTTCAGAGGTGTAAAAATTGATTGTTTATATACAAAGGCATAAAGGTTTTTTAAAAATGAACTTTGACTTCTCATCAGAAACTATGCAATCCAAGAGAAAATGATATAACATCTATAAATTACTTATAGGAAAATACTCCTTGTAGCATATATGTATGTATATATGTATGTATGCACATATGTACATATGTATGCATACATGTGTTTATTTATAACACTATGGTGGGATTTTCTGACAGCATAATGGGATAGTTTGACAATAGAACTGTTCTATATCTTAAATGTGATGGTCTTCACATGACACTATGCATTTGTCAAAATTCATAGAATTGTGACTGAGCATGGTATCACATGCCTGTAACCCTGGGTAGAACTCTGGGAGGCTGGTGCAACAAGATTGCAAGCACAAACCCAAGCGGGACAATTTACAGCTTAACAAGACTCTATCTAAAAAGTTCATAGAAGTATGTACATAATAAGATAAATTCTATTGAATGCACTTTTAAAATGATGAATAAGTCTATATGAATGGATGATATTACCTGGGGAAAATTCATCTATAAGATCACTAAATCTAAAGAGTGAAAAACTTAAAGAGGAAAAACAGGAAAACAATTTTTAAAGTCTGTGAATTAATATAAATTAATTCCCTAGAAGCCAAAGTAGGCAGAATAAGCAGAAGATGTACAGCAGGTGGGCTCATCAAGAAGTCATCAAATGAACATGACAATCAGAATGACTGATGGCACTGCTGGGACCTCAGGCAGACAGCATGCCTGCTGAGGGTGAACTGCTTTGGCTATAAAAATGGCACATTCCAAAGATATGTTCTCTCTTTTAGAAATTTATTTAGGTAGCTGTTAACATATTACTTCTTCCAGGCCTTTTAGCAGCATGCAATCATTATGAAAAGAAAAAAACCCTAACATACTCAAAAGACTAATTAAAAACTTCACCAAAATGAACACAGTAAAACATATTTAATAATCCTATAATAGGGCAATTGGAAAAAGGAATTGCATAATTATTAAATTAAGTATGTGGTTTTTTATAAAAACATTGGCAGCAAATGATGATTCTGGGAATATCAAACTAGCATGTTTATAAGAGGACAAGAATGCAAAATACGGGATAGAAATATATACAGTTAAGAGTATTTCACCATTGGGGACAAAATGCGAAGAAGGAACTTGACCACTCATTGACTGTTGACTACTGAAGTGGTTGTTTCATGTACATTTTCTCATTCAACACTGTTTTGGTTTGTATCTAGAGATCCCCCAAAGCCCCATGGGCTCAAAGGTGGGGGCTTTTAGGAGGTGATTGGATCGTGGGAGTGTGATGTTCACACCAGTCCACTGATGAGTTTATGACTATTAAGTTGGGAGCTGAAGACTGGTGGGAGGAGGTGGGTGACTGAGGGTGCAATCTGGAACGGTTTGTCTCTCTCACTCTTCTGTTAATTGCTCTCTGCCTTCTGTTGCCACCATGCACAAGCTCTTTGTCCTCTGCCATGGCACCTTGCCTTGGAGCCAGCTGACTAGGAACTGAATCCTCTCACAGACTGTGAGCCAAAACAAACCTTTCCTGTTTTCATTTGTGGGTGTTAAGTATTATCTCTCAGCAGCAAGAAAATAATGAAGATAAATGCTCAAAGATTCTCTGTGAGGTAGGACTTCTTACTCCTTTCCATTGATGAGAGAATAGAGACTCAAAGAATTTGAGAAAGTTATTCAGTGTCAGAACGATAGGATCTGAACTTAAGGTTCCTTTCAATATCATACTTTCAGGTGTGCCCTAAATATAATTTGATAATATAACTGAAGATAGGTACAGGGAAAACAAATCAGATTTACTGATTTATTGTAATATCATTGCAATGCTGTTTTTGGATGTAAAGGGTAGATTCGACAAGTCTGAGAAGGGGAAATGAGAAGAAAATAAAAGAATAACAACTTTAAAATTTTAATCACACAATTCTTATTTTCAGCAGTCGTAGACCCTCGCTTTTGCCATGTGTGATTTAGAAAGATAAATACAGCTTCAAACCTTTTTCCTTCCCAAATTGCCTTGTAACCCAGAGGAAATTTTAATTAAAACTGAGATTCTGTTTTTCTCAAAACATTGTTCAAAGGGAACCACACTGAGACAAATACACGCCTTATTCCCAGAACATTTCCTTTTCAGTTTGATACACTATTATGCTTCCAGGTTTTCTTTACATTCACACTGTACTTGATTTATTTTCATTCCACTCTTGCTCTCCTCTCGCAATACTCTTCCCACTTGAAAAACTTTTATTGCAAGAGCTTTTTGGAGGAAAAAAATATACATGTAGCTTCCTGAGAGTTCCTGTTCCATCCACACCAACCTCAACTGCCAAGTTCAAAGTAGAATCTTTTTGTGTAATTCAGACTAAAATGCTGAGGATGAATTAAATCTGCCAAGCCTATACCTCTATTTAGTGATAGTAAAAATGGTCTGTTTTTTAGGATTCCCTGGTCAACTTCGAAAGACAGAAACACATTTCTAAGTTTATCTCCCTGTGTACATTTGTCTTCACATACATAGAAATACATGCTCATGAAAAGTGGTTTTCCTGTAGTACTCATTTTCATTATGGCAAAATTAGACAGATAACAGATGGCTTGTCTTGGTGTATCAATTGCTTTTGTAAAGGACAAAAGGACTATCAATCCTCTGGGAAAATTCCTTTCTTTCAAAAAAGGAAATTACATTTAGAACAAATAAACTGATTTTGCAACTCTTGAGATTTTTCTAAACAAAAATCAATAATGTGTGACCCATAAACTTAGAAGTCAACTTTCATTCCAGACCCCAAATACAGTCAGTGCCCTGGCTCAGTCTCATTTTAGGTCAGCATATTGCAACAGCATGATGCTAGGAAACCCCATCTGAACTGATATTGTAGGTTTCTTAAAGGATACTTTAAATTCAACTCTTCAGGTTTTAAGTTCTTGCTAACATCCAATTCAGGAAACTGTTCAGAGTAAAAGAATTTTAAAAGGTCAGAAATGTATTCATTGCAGTGGTGCCAATTTGGTCACAAGGAGAGGTTCATTCCTTACCTAATAGTGTCATCCCAACAAATGAAAGGCTGGATTTCATCAATTCTGATAGAAAAACAGGACGGTTATTCTTGGTAAATTAATTTTGTGAGGCTTCCAAATAAAGTTTTATGGCTTTGAACTCTACCCTAGGAATAGTTTAACAAAAATCTTGTGAAGTAAAAATTTCCAAAACTGGGTAAATATAACTTTCTTATTCTATTTACTCTATAACTGATATTCGCTTTCCATTTTAATTTAAAGAAACAGAGGATGAAACAAAATGTCAATTAAATTACATTACTTCTGTTCAGTGAAAGTCAATCTAACTGTCATTGTGGCATGGAAATTATTTTTTACAAATATTATGATTTTACCATGTTTTTAATGACAGTACACAATGTTCAGCAATGTAATTACATGATACAGAGCCAAGAATAGCATACAATTCAAGAAGCTGCTCTTCAGAAAATCCTATTAGGGCATTATTTATGAGTGTTTGCAATTTAATATATTTGATTTTCTTCCCAAGTATCACTCTGCGATCTTTTGTACTGCAGCTGCAGTGTCTAGAGTTTGAGCTCATCAAATCCCACATGCAAATTACAGCTCTACTCCCATACATAATGGGTATAAGAATGATAAAAATGGGTGACAAATACAACAGTGAACAACTAGCGTAAATATTCTAGAATAAGAAAAAATGGATATGTTTGAGGGGAAATGTATGACATAATCAAGGAGTAGAAGATAAAATCAAAGAGGTAGGCAGAGGCTAGATATCCCCAAGTCTGGAAGGACACAGTAAGGTGCCCAGATGTTTTTCTACAGATGCTGTGTGAACCAGGCCTGTGTGTATTAGGTAAGTGTTCTACCACTAAGCCGCATCTCAAGCAAAGGAGTCTAGAATGTACTCTAAATATAAATAGAAAGTCATGAGAGGATTTTACATTAGAGAACATCATGATTTGACCAGCTTCTGAAAGGATCATTCTGTTGGTTGTGTAGCACATTGAATGAAAAAGGGGAAGGGGAGACAAAAGGAGATCAGCACAGTGATTATTATGAGTACAGGAGCGTTGGTGGTTCAAACTACAGAACACAGAAAGATGCTGAATTCAGGAAATATTTTGGAGGTGCAACCTGATGCACTTGCTGGCTGATTGGGTGTGGGCAATACAAAAATTAGAAGACATGAAGGGTGAGTTCTAGAAGTCTGACCTAAAGCAGGACCTGAGGGTAGTTGATACTGTCAGGGAAAAGGCTGTAGAAAAGCAGTTTGGGCTTGGAGTAGGCAGCGAACAAGGATTCTGTTTGCAATAGCTCAGTTTCAAGATGACTACTAAACATGCAAGTCGTTTAGGTTGTTTCATATTGAATCCAAAACATATCTAGATCCAAGGGACAGATTGATATTATGTAGTGAGCAGGGTATTTGGGTGGAGAGCTAGTGGCAGATTGCAGAGATCAGATATTCCATCATTTATAGATCATACAGAAAATGGGGGGAGCATCAAAGGAGACTGAGCCAGTGTATCTAGTGTAAGAAACAAACAAGAAATGTGATATTTTTGGAAACCAGAAGAAAGTAAAAATGAATTTAAAAGAATACAGTGAGCCCTCTGCATTAGATTTCTCATCACTGAGACCCAATACCTGACCTCCACAAATAAAGACAGAAGAGGTTTAACGTGGCTCACAGTTTCAAGAGATTCAGTCCATGATCAGACTGGTTCCAAGAAAGAAACATGGTGGGAATGTGTAGCAAAACAAAATTTAGTTCATGACAGCCAGAAAGCAGCATCAGACAGAAAGGGGCCCAAGGCCATATATGGTACCCAAGGTCATGCTTCCATGGCTTACCAGATACACCCAGAAGTTTGGATCACTACTCTAAAGATTCCTCAATCCAGTCAAGTTCATATATCACAATTAAAGGATGCACCTTCTAAAAGGGAGTTGAATGAATATCTCTGCCAAAGAACATTGCACTATTTTTTTGCAAAAAGGGGTCTGAGAAATACAGTTATACCAGAAAGTGATATAGCATATGATAAATTTTGAATTAGCTTATAACAGAATAAGAAATAGTAGAGATTTTTTTATAAAAACTTTTGACCTTTTCCGTCTTTGATGACGATGTAACCGAAAGGGAAGTGTGCTGTGTATAGGAGAGAGAGGGGAACATTCATTGCCAGAGTCCTGTCCTGATCAGGGTGAGAGGTGATGAGATCTGAAACACAGTTAAAAAGTTGTCCGTGACAGCAATAGAGACGCTGGTTCTATGACAGTAGGAGGAATGCAAAGGAGTGGCCACACAGATACAACAAGTTTAATAGCAGAGGTTTTTGAAAACAATGTCAAAATTTTTGACTTACATTCAACAAGAATAAGAATTGGGAGGCATAAAAGACTCTTGCAGCCAGTTCTGTAAACTCAAACCATCAGTTTACCTCTAAAATAAGACTCTATGGTTAGAAGGCATTGCCGCATATATTCCTGCATGGGTTGTTCTTCATGATTTCCAAAATATAGACTCATCAATCTGGGCATTAAGGAAATTGAGTCAATAAGATGACCTGTTTTAATTTTAGAATGTAATTTCATAAAGGCAATTCTGAATTCTGTGGAAAGCATTTTCACTGTGATGGCTGAAGAGTTGTTTGCTTCAGAGGCAGAGGTCTCCTAATCCTTGCTAGAGTGGGTGGTGGAATCAATGGTGTTTGATACCCACCAATCCAGGGCTTAGCAGACTGTAGAGATCCTGGGCCATTTAGCTAAGCGACTCGAAAGCTTTATTCACTTCATCACTCACCTGGTGTGAGAATTCTCCGTAGGGGCTTCCTCCACTGTTCTTTTGTCCCCTTTCATCATATCCTGGGCAATCTTCCAATGCCATATTTTAGAAACAAAGAGAATTTATTCAAAATTTGTCAGCCCATAGAGTATCAATTGGTTCCTTAGTGCGTAGACTTTACATTCAGGCACAGTAGTAAGTTATTTTGTGAGACAGTGTCTCCAGTTTGTATTTACAGCCACTGATTAGAGATTCCAGGGGTAGGAACACGATGTAATGTGGCAGAAAAAAAAGAGAAAACTAATCTATTCCAATAGCTCAATCACCACTTTGGCTCTTACTATTCTCTATCCCCCAAAATGAATAATGCTTCTCTGTGTTGCATGTTAACTCAGTATGTTCGGAATACAGAACATCAAGATTTTAGAGGTCATCTATGTTCAGCTACTTTATTGTGTAAGTAGAAGATACAGAGCCCTGTCTGAGGCTAGGGATGGTGAGGATTACCCAAGCATCATCAGTGGCACACTCTGAACATACTGTTTGTTTTTGCATCAAATTTTTTACCGTTTTATCAGTTCCTCTCTCTTGAGGAGTCATTTCACTGCAGCAAACAGACTTCCCTGAGCAGGCAAATTAGTCAGGTTGAATCCTGGTAGCTATGGTGTGCACTTCAAGCTTCTAAAAAGCCACTCCCACGGGGACCATAGCAACATCTGTGTCAAGGTCAAAGAGCAAAATCTAGAGAAAAATAAGGCAGAAGAAACAGGAAGATGACATGTGGTAAGACACACAAAAGGACACAAAGTCCTGAGGAAACAGGAAGAAAAAAATAGACCATGGAAAAAAATTATGAAGAAAAAAACCTGGCAGGAAAAGAAGAAAAGAATCTACAAATCATTTGTGAGAGGGGAGCAAAGAGGAAGGTGAGTTGTACAGCATCCTCACTGAGACCGATGGGGAGGACCCAAGCCAGCTGCCCTGGCTCGTGCAAAGGCCAGTCTATTGCTGGTGATCCATCTTAACCCTGACAAAGACAGACCTCCTGCCTAGCTGCTCTTTTCCCTGTCCCCTGATTTTGCTCTCCTTGGTACTGTAAAATTACATTACTGTTGGTGTAATCTTTTTGTTTTGGGAACTAATGGCCTTAGGATTAAAAATTTCATTATAAGTATAAAACACTTCAAAGTTTATAAGCTGCTTCCTCATATATTATCTCCTTTGGGTCCTGCAATAAATCCATGAGGCAGATATTGTCTGGGACTCTCCAGCAAGGCATGTGGAGGAGTAGAAAGTGGCAGAAGGCCACCTGGTATCATTAAATCAAGTGTCCTCTGGAAACACACGAAGTCAAGCAGGACAATCCAAATAGGGCTAGGAGAAAGTTCAGGAGAGGCCGAATCATATGTCCAGGTATCAACATCACAGTAGGAGAATAAGTAGAGCGCAGACCAAAGTTAGTGAAATACTGAGTCAAAAAAAGGGGTGAAGACTTGAAAAGCTAATTGGTTCAGAACTCTTGATATCTGCAAACACTCTTATGGCTTATACCTAGAGGGTCCATAGCCTCACACATTCATAGGTGGGGCTTTGGGGAGGTGATAGGAACGTGAAGGAGTAATACTCATCAATGGATTAGGCCACAGATGAGGTTATAGCTAAATGTGATGTTGGGAGGAAGCGGGTGACTGGAGGCATGGCCTGGAAGCATCCATCTTCTTGTGTTCACCTTTGATCACTCTCTGCTGTGCACTGCTGTGCCTGGAGCTCTTTCTCCTCTTCCCTGCCCCTCTGCCGTACTTCCACACCTTGGAGCCAGCTGACTATGGGCTGAAACAAACTGTGAGCCAATATAAACCTCTCCTCCTTTAATTTGACAGTGTCAGGTATTGGGTTGTAGGAACATGCACAGTAACTAAGACATTAACTGTGCTGTGGAATGGTCCTTTTTTGTAAATTTAGGCTGCAGCAATGTGGGGTGGTTCTTTAAAAGTCCCATGCTAGGTGGCATTGGTAATATAAGTCTCATTAAGGCAGGACAAAATGAGGCAACATGCAGTAGCTAGATGGCAGGCAAACCAGGTGTGGTAGGGCACATCTGCAGTCCCAGGACTCAGGAAGCTGAGGCAGGAGGATTGCCATGAGCTTGAGGCCAACCTGGGCTACATAGTGAGTTCAAGACCAGCCTGGACTACATAGTGAGATCCTGTCACAAACAAACAAATAAGCAAACAAGATAGCAGGCAAAAGCCTGAAGCACATCTGCATGTGTCAATGGGGCTCAAAGATAATGTCTTCTTCAAAGCAATCCCAAGCTCGAAGAGCTCCCAGTGTAATAACAAATACAGCACATTTGTGATCATGTTTCTTGCTACACTGCTAATTTATTTGGAGGGATTCTATTTCTCTCAATACTTCCTACTTAGTTCCAAAATTCAGAATTCATTTTCTCCTCCATTGTTCATTTCCTATCTTGTCAATTATCCTATAGAATTATTCATCAGTGGTAGGTACTGGGGATGCAAAGATAAATACAATATGGAATATTCTTCACATTACCTCCTTGAATGTTCCTCTTTTCTTTGAATTGCTCACACAGTCCAACACCACTGTGCTCTGTGTACCTACAACAGACCAAGTTTCTGTGTCCATTAAAGTCCTTGAACTTGCAATGTGCTCTGTCTGTTTGGAATGCCAGCCCACATCAAATCTGTATTTACATAGCTTATTCTCTCATAAGCTTGAGTTAGAGGAAGCACATCTTTAAGTGACAATCTGAAGTGGCAGCTTATTTAGGGCATTCCTACTTCTTTCTTATCCCATGTTCTCCCTATCATCTGCTTTATGTTTTTCTATAGCATCTGACACCATTAGAATAAATATATAGATATAAATATAGATGGTATATCTACACACACACACACACACACACACACACACACACACACGGCATCAGTTTATCCTAATTGTAATGTCGTTGAGAAGATAAAAATATTTTGTCTTTTTTTTAACATGTCTTTGAGGCCCCAGGAACAGCGTCAGGCCTGAAAAAACATTTAGTGTTTGTTGAACAAAGGAGCAATCACATTACCCTCCACACATGTCGAGCTAGACGGAAAATGTTTCCACAGACAAGAGTACATCTGTCTTCACCGACACATTCGCAGTGCTCTGCACAAAACTCTGAGGTTTGATGCTCAATGTTGGTGCTGAACTGCTTCTTCTGCCAAACTCAAACCAACCCCTCCTCCTTCAACTCTCTGTCACGCAACTGCCTTGCTATTCTGAAGCCACTAATTGTTGCATGATCACTTTTGCAAAATAAATCCAAATGAATATGGCTTTATTCTCTGAGAAATCAGTCTGCTCGGGGTGCTTTGTACCTGCTGAGACTTTTTTTTTTTTTGCATTTCATGAGATATTTGCTTCACCTTAAAATGAGAAAAAAATGATTTCTTATATGTGAACACCAGCACATTACAGTGTCTTAAACTTCTATTTGGAGAAATGCATTTTTACTAGAAGATATAAAAAATACCTTGCAAGTATCAGGCCAGCTAAATGAAGTCCCCAACCCAGATTTCTCAAGGAATTTACAAAACTGGATATATTTGGTATTTGAGTTAATGGAGTCCCTTTTAAGGATATAAAATTTTCATATCCATTTCAGGCTTTCTATATGTTCCTTATACTGCATAACACATTTTGTTCAGTAAATAGCAATCATATTAAAGCCATGGTGACTCTAACATTAGTAACCCCTATAAAGTTACATTTATCTGTGTCCTTCTTTCACGAGTAAGTGCTTGCCAAAAAGTTTGCCTACCAAATGCAGTACAAACTGAATCACTGGCATTTTGCCCTTTTTCTAATAAGAAAAAATATTTAGAAATATCTGCAGTCTCTAAACAGTGGAAAAATATATATCAAAACAGTAGCAAAATACACAAGGGTGCAACTCAAAATGACACAGCAATAAATTAGAATACAATAGACCACTGACCTTTAAATTTTCTTGGGACCAAATTTAAGGGATATTATTTGGGAGAAGACAAAGAGGACCATAAAACATTTCTTTTCAACAAGTAACTTTTTCTTTATATTTTAGTCCATCTGCCACAGTAGCTACTAGTATTATGGAATAATGACATTTGTATAGGAACAAAGACTACCCTACCCATTCATATCCTTTCTTCTTAGTAAGTAGCAACTGCAGTCTAACAGCACAATGTACCCTAGTTATGCTTTTAGCTGCTTGAAGTTTGCTACATAGCAAACCATCATTGCCCATACATATAGTATAACATACGGGGATAAATTCATTAACTTTTTACAACCTATTTCAAAAGATAGGGTTTGCACTTATCAGCTGAACTTTCTTGTAGTCCTGGTAAACTGTCAAGCCAATGGTATACTTAATAAATATATTCTCTATTCTCTATTCAGGACCAGACATTTAAATTAATATTAATTTAATCCTCACAATAATTTTTAAGGTAAGTAGGTAATAATATCTCTATTGAGAATGATGAAATTAACAATCGAAAAGGTTAAGGAATTATACTTACCTGGCAGGGGAGATACCATGATCACGAAAAGGTTCAGTCATTTAGACAATGTGCTACAACAATCACTTGCCCTATTTTAAAGCCCACATTCTTACCAGAGAATTATGGTAATTTTAAGGACTGTAAAGGAATATCTGAAATGAAAGTCTAAGCAAGGGTTGCAGTCATTGTCTTGGTGCTTCTTTGGTAGAATAAAAGGACTGTATCTGTGTGTGAGACTCTACATATCTTCACATAGATTACTTCATAACATCACTTCATTTTTACTCCCATATTAAAGATGAGAAAACAAGTAACTTGACAGAGTTAAGTGACTTAGTTGCACAGCAAGGCGGGTTAAAATATCAACTTCAATCCACCAACTGCAAGTTGCTTTTTTTGTCCCTAAATCTCTCCATTTGCTTTATTATTTACCTACATGTACATATATATGTGTGCATGGGCACACTTGTTTGGTCTTATTACTTGGACTATGAACTCTTAGAACATAAAGATTGCATTTTGTATTTATTTATATGCTACATTATACCTTGCTACATTGTACTTTATGCATGATATTCAAGAAATGAAAATATATCTTTTCTGACATTACAAAATGATTTTCATAGAAATGTCAAAAACTGATTTCTAATAATAAATAGAGAAATGAAACAAGCTACTCACAATATTACAAATATATTCAATATCCTCTGGCATTTCCAAATAAAAATCAAGAGAAACACCACCAAAAATATTTTTGCCAAAACTAGGATGTTGAAAATAGGCATCTGCTAAAAATTGCAATGCAGTACACGTTTCAGTTGTTTTTATTAAATTCAAGTTGACATTTAAGAATATGTTATTCAAAGAAGAAAACTGTGACAAGATGAGATGCTCTCAACCTTTGTGATAAGTATAAGGTTAGTAGTCTGTTTATAATTAAAAGCAGAATAAAGAGGTGAAGCAGAATTTTAAAGCAAAAATGGAATATAACTGACTTAGAAGTGTGTTATGAACTGAAAACATTTCTATGAAACTGGTAAAATGTTAAGATAAAAACAAATGTATACAGAGGTTAAAATTAAGACATTTACTAATAGGTCAATTTAACTGAAGTATATTATGTGAAAGAAATATGTAGCCAAATAAAAGGTTTATCAGTTATGAAAAGTATGACAGTGACATATGCAAAATGAATTTTTTAGCACTCATATTCTGTGAAAATTTCTCTGTTACTATAAAGCATAAAAATGTTGCATGATCCATCAATACTTTAGTCCAATACTTTTCTTACATGTTTATCTATCAAAATGCAATGCAAAGTTTTGGCAATTAATGAAAAAATCAGCCCTAGATAAGAGATAAAGCTATTGATCTCAATGAATTGCTCAAATAGGAAACAGAAAAGTGAGGAAGCTAACTAAGGAGGAAAATATTGAATAAGTGATGTCCGTGAAGAAGACACACAGATTAATTTTCTTTATTCTGAGATAACAGAGTCAGAAGACATGCATTTCCTTTGGCAGCTCATTTACAATCTTTTGGTAGTCTCTACCAACATCATTTTGATGTTCGAAATGTCCTATTACAGGCATCAGTTTTCCAATATTGAAGGGAATCAGCAGTCAGAGATGAGAATGCTAATTCATTACCATCAAGCAATACATCTACCAGAGACAACTTTGATATCAATATTCTGTACTCTTGATCCCCTGACAACTGGAAAAACCATTGAAATCCCAGCACTTTTCCTATCATGCCATTTTCATCTCTGTGCTTTAAATCTCATTCAAAATTAAAGCCACACTGAGATTCCATCTCACTCCAGAAAGAATGGCCAGGATACAAAAAAAAACTACCAACAAGAAATGCTGGAGAGGCTGTGGGGAAAAAGGAACTCTTCTGCACTGTTGGTAGGAGTGTAGACTGGTGCAACCACTGTGGAGTTCAGTCCGGAGAATCCTCAAAAAGCTGGGTATGGAAGTCCCATTTGACCCAGCTATTCCACTTCTAGGCATATTCCCAGAAGAACTGAAAACATCATACCACAGTGATATATGTGCAGCCATGTTTATAGCAGCACAATTTGTAATAGCCAGATCTTGGAAACAACCTAAGTGCCCATCAAAAAAAGTTGTGGTATTTTTATACAATGGAGTACTACTCAGCTATAAAGAATGATCATATTGCAATATTTATAAATAAATGGACACAACTTGAGACCATTCTCTTAAGTGAAATAAACCAAACTCACATGTGTAAATGTCGTATAGTCTCCCTACTATGAGAGTTGGTAAGAGTATATAAGATTTTATGGTAATCATGATTCCCCATTTCATTGCTTTGAAGCCTTTCAATATTTTCATTCATCAGTTGGAATGGTTTTATTCTGTTTTGTTTGACTTTATTATGTATGATGGTATGAACAGCTGTTTTGAAGAAAACAAATATTATGACAGGCATTGCTGATTTAATATCGTCTTCCTTAGAAGTCCTACCATGCTTCTATTCTTCTATTACCATCAGTTCTATCATGTTGTATCTTACTGGGATTTTAATATATGTGATAGTATAAACAAATTTTTTTATTGAAAATGAGATATTATAGTAGCCATTGATCATTCTCTGTTATTTGGTTCAGAATGTCCTGTAATTCTTTCATTCTCTTGAATGGTTTTATACTATTGTGTTATATTTGATACTATTGTATTTGAAACTATGCTCAACTATAGCAGAGAAAGATATATTATGATAGCTACTGTTAATGCCCGGTTGTCTTATTGTGAAGTGCTGTGTTGCTTATGTTGTTCTGTTCTGATCTGCTTTGTTCTGTCCTCTTTTGTTTTATTCTCGTTAAAATAAAAAAAAAAAACTAAAAACATCACTACAGTTCCACAAATGTGTTATGTTACACTACCTCCAGGACACGGCCCATATTATCTCTACAAAAATACTCTTTCTGCTCAGATTTGTTCAACTTACCATATGATGTAATATTGTTTTTGATGTATAGTTTTACTAATGTTAATAAAGGCATAGACTCTAGTAACAATTACCATACCAGGATATCGAATACTCTTATTACCCTCAACACTCCCTGCTAGAGTCACATCCTATTCTGACTCTCCCTCCTGGAAGACTATGGTTGGAGTCTTTGTCACACAGTTTTGTCTAATAACATGAATGGAATTGGGCAATAGCATATATTTTGAGAATGGATTTTTATTTTACTTGGCATAATGCTGTTGAGTTAAGCACAATCTGTTATGTGAATCATTTTTATTCCCTTTATTGCTAAGTAATATTATGCTGCAAACATGCACTAATAAAAATAAATAAATAAAATTCAATTGTATGATTATGTAATAATTTATTTACTCAAACAGCCATGTAAGGACATTTGTATTTTTTTCCACTTTGGAATGTTGTGAATAAAACTGCAGGTTTGTGTGAACAAAAGTGTGACATGCTGAGTAATGGTTTCAAAACATGTCTATGTTCTAATCCCTTGAGCCTGTGAATAATGCTACCTCACATAGCAAAATATACCTTGCCGAAGGAATTGAATTAAGAATGGGGAAATGGGAAGATTATCCTACATTAGCCCAGCAGGCCCATAGTGCAATCACAATCATCATTATAAGAGCTAGGCAGGTTGAGGATAGCTCTGAAGAAAACAAAATTCAAAGTGAGCATGGAGGCAGATATTGGTATGATGTGGCAATAAGGCAAAGGATGCCAGATGCCACCAGAAGCAGGAAAGTGCACCACACAGATTGGCCCTTAGAGTTTCACCCAGATTCTTCTTATCCAAAGCTGTGGGGATATATTTTTTCATTATTTTGTTTTAATTTTTGTATAATATATGAAATTTAAATTGGGGCTCATTTTTGACCAATCATCCAATTGTTTACAATTTATTAAAAGTTGTATTATTTTTCCAAATTTCTTTTTTCTTTTTAACTTATTATACATGCTTGCAATATATAATATTTATATTCATTTTATGGAGTAGGCATATGTAATGAACACATCTCAATTGATTTTTTCTCCATTACCCCCTTACTCCCCCTTTCCTCCTCTAGATACCCTTCCCCTTTTCAAACTACATATCTCTCTCTTTCCTATTAACTATCATTTAATTTATTATAAAACTTAGTTATATTTTCAGTTTCTTATGTGAGAGAAGTACTGTAATATTGAAGCTTGTGAGTCTGATTTCTATTACTTAACACTAAGGCCTCAAGTTGCATCTATTTTACTACAAGTGACTCAGTTTCATCCTTCTTTCGGTCTTTATGTCAGAGTAGTACTCCATTATATAAAAATGCCACCCTTTCTTTATCCCTTTTTAAAAAATTTATGTGTAAACCAATAATCATGCTGGGATTTTCTTAGGAATTGCATTTTATCTATAGATCAATTTTAGAAAAATTGACATATATTCACTATACTCAGTCTTCCATTTCAAATCCTACATGATTTATCTAAGTCTTTTATTATTTATTTTCTGTGCATGTTGTAGTTTTTAGCACATTCTGTTTATGCCTTTATGTTGAAACAAAAGATGTTATAAGAAAGTAAAACTACAGATAGATCTCTTTCAGGAACACAGATTTTTAAATGTTCAAAAAATTAACATCAAATCAAATTGAATAATATTTTAAAAGAACTCTGTGCAACAACTAACTGTGATTTATTTCACATACACAGTCTGGTTCAAAACTCCAAAATTAGGTAATGTAATTTATGATATCAATATACTAAAGAAGAAAAATCATATGGCCATAAATTAATACAAAAAAAGCACTTGAAGCAATCAAACAATTTTTTTTAAATCTCAGTAGAGTAGGAATACAGGAAAACTTCTTCAACTTTTACACGGTATCTACAAAAGCTTACAATTAACATCACATTTAATGGTGAGAATCTGGACACTGTCCATTAGATTAGGAACAAAGCAAAACAAGAATTTCACTCTCACTGCTTCTAGTAAACATTATACTAACAGTTCTGGCTAATGGAAAATGACAAGAAAAATAGATATAAGATGCATAGTTTGAAAATAAAAACATAAAGCCACTTTTGTTCTCAAATGATGTTTTTTCTTATGCAGAAAAAATCCAAATGAACCAATAAAAATATCCTTGTTCTAGTAAAATTTCTGGACAAATTTTACTATCAAAAATATATTTCCTATATACTGTCAATGAATATTTGGAATTTGCAATGAAAAACAAAATATCATTTGCATTATTACCAAAAAATAAAGTATTTAATTGTAAATCTGACTCTCTCTCTCTCTCTCTCTATATATATATATAGAGAGAGAGAGAGAGAGAGAGATTCTTTCAATGTTGATTAAAAAGTCAAAAAGCTAAATAAATAGAAAGATAGTCCATGTTTACAGTCTAAAAGACTCAATATCATTAAGATGGCAGATGATCCAATGCAAACTCAAAGAAAATCCCAAAAAGTTATTTTGTGGATGTGACCTAGACCTAGTAGACTTTAAAGTCATATGGAAATGCAGAAGACCAGAATAATTCAAACAATACTGAAGAAAAAATAAAAAATAAAATAAAATTACAATAAAATTACTGTATTCACTAAACCTCAAAACCTAACATAATGCTACAAGTATCAAGATAGTGTGCTATTGACAAGCAAACAGATCATTGAGCTAGAACAGAAAGCCCAGAAATTGACCCTTAAAAATATAATAAACCAATCTTGGACAAATGAGCAAAGACAAATTAATAGAAAAATGGAGTTTTTTTAAATTCAATACCAGCAATGGAAGAAAAAAATCTCCATAAAAAAGTAAAAAGAATGTAGACATGAATTTCATATCCTTCACAAAAATTAATGCACAGTATATCATAGAATGAAATACTAGATGAAAAATTTTTAAATGATGGAAAATCTTGAGTGAATGGATTTGAAGATGACTTTTTTGATGCAACATTAAACACATTCATGAAAGAAAATGTTGATAAGTTAGACTTCATTAAAATGAAAATTTGCTGCTCTGCAAAAGACACTTAGGGAAATGAAAGGGCAATCCACTGACAAGGAGAAAATATTTGCAAAACACATAACTGATACACACGTATTTGTATAAATAACTGTTAAAATTTAACGAAGATTGAAAAACAATTAAAGTCTACCAAAGACCTGAACATGCACCTCCCCAAATTTATACGAACAAAAATAAGAGTGAAAAAAGTTCAACATCATGTATCATTATAGAGTTATAAATTAAAATAAGAGTAAAATTCCATTGCACATCTCTTTGAATAGCAAATATCTAAAACACTGATAACATCACATACCAGCAAGGATTCAGAGCAACAAAAACACTCATTCATTACCGCTGGGAATGCAAAATGGTAGAACCATTTTAGAAGAGCGTCTGGTAGTTTCTTACAAAAGGTATATTTGTATTTTCCTGCAATCAAGCAGTTTTCTTCTAGATGTATTCCTCAATAAGTTAAAAATCTTATGTGTGCACAAAAATCAGCACGAAGAGTTTCTTAGAAGTTTTATTAATATTTACAAACCATTACAGCCACCAAGATTTCCTTCACTAAATGATAAGCATCATAAATGATGTAAACAAACTGTGGCACTGTCCTGAAATGGGATAGTACTTAACAATAAAAAGAAATGAGCTATCAAGCTACAGATAGATGTGCAAGTATTGAAAACACCTATTACTGTATTAATGAAATCAATGCTATATGTGGCATGACTAAAACTGATATTCTGGTGGAAACTGATCTATAGCATTAGCAAAATGATTAGGGCTTACCAAGAGTTCAGGTTTGAGGCAAGGAGTGATAGATAGGTTGAGCATAGAGAATTTTTAAAGGAGTAAAGCATTCTGGTATTATTCCTCAGTGGTGATGTGTGATATTTTCTATTGGTCAAACCCATACTATAAGAAATGCAAAGGATGAGCTCTAATGTAATCTATGGACTTTAGTGAATAATAATATTTGTATCAGTATTGAAATAGTTTTTTATAGTGATGCTAAACTTTAGAAGAGGAAAACTAGCAGTGGTGCAGGATCCTAGAGATCGGTCACTTGTTCTGAGAACCTACAACTTCTCTACAAATAAAGTCTATTAATTTTCAACAGATCTTGTTTATATATTGTTTGCTTTACTTATAAATGGTTAATATTTAGGGCTGGTGACTAAAAATAAATTTTTTTCAGCTTTTTATTGCCAATGTATAGCAACATGGCTGACTTTTGTGCACCAGTGTTATACCGCACAATCGTTGTGGCTTCTGTCTAGACATCCCCTCAAACCCTCATATGCACATAAGTGGGGCATTTTGGAGATGGCTGGATTTACACTGTGTGATACTGGGATTAAGAGTATGTGGTACTAAAATGGTCCACTGATTGAAATCAGCATAGTTCTGGGTGGCACCACTCAAAAGGCTTGTATCCTGGATACAATAAAAGGGAAAAACAGTTTGCCTCTTTGCTGCTGCTTCTGCTGCTTCCTGCCTGTCCTACCCTGGGTTATTTCTCCTCTAGGCTGCCCCTTTCCCATGCTACTTTGTGTTGGAGCCAGCAGACTATGGATTGAAACCTCTACAAATTATGAACTGAAATAAACCTTTCTTCTCCTGACTTGCTGGTGTTGGGTATTTTGATTCACAATAAGAAAAGTAACTAACATACTCCCTTATTGTTCTATGTTTTTTCATGCTTACAGTTTTTATATGTAGACAATTTAATTGTGAGTAGGGGCATTTATTTGTTCTTTTTCAATCCATACGCACACACGTACACACGATCAGTTCAGCCAGACTTTGAAAGAATGTCTCTTTTTGTAATAACAGATATGTTTGAAAATTATTTGCATAATGTACTCCAGTCATAATGAACTCTTTCACAAAATATATTCTTAAATTCTGTTTGTGCTTAAAGCTAGAAAATAAAATCATCTTTGGTGTATTCCTGCAGTAAGCTAAAAACTTAAAGTATATATATAAATCTATTTTGGAATTATGTATATTAATATCGTTGTTTTCACTAATTCTATAGATTCCCAGTGAAGGACTGGAACAATGTAAACACAATACCACTGTGAATGCATTTGGAAAAGACTTCTGCTCAGTAATTTTGAAACGTAAATTGAACCAACGTGGAGATTGAGTTAAATTTTTCATTTCTTAAACTGCCAAGCAAACAATGTGTATATTGATGTTGTAAAACATAGTATTTTGATAAATATTTACATTATAGAATGGATAAATGAAGCTATTTTACATATAGAGATGAAGTTTTTTCTTCTGGCTTCCATTTTTAATATTTGTAATTTGAACTAAATTTATCATAAGTGATATATAAAAAAGAAGATATGAACATTACAAAGGATCCATGTGATATTTCAAATACATGAATATATTGTATAATGTTAACCTCAGATGAAATGTGTCCAGCTCCTCAAAATGTAATTATTTCTTAATGGTGAACATATTCAATATTTTTTCTTCTAGCTTTTTAAATGTACAGTTCATGATTTTTACCTGTACTCACCTTACTGTCCTACAAAAAGCACATCAGAATTTCTTACTCCTATCTTACTGTAACTTAGTATTTCCTGATCCGTTTTTCCCCTTTCTCCACCCTTCCCTCCTTGTTACTCTCCCAAGTCTCTGGTAACCAGTATTCTACACTCAATTTCTATGATATGAACTACTTTGAAATTCCACATATGAAACACATCACATCAAACACATCAGTTATTTGTATTTCTGTGCCTGATTTATTTCACTTAAGATAATGATCTTTTGTTCCAGCCATGTTGTTGCAAATGTACAGTCACTGTGGGAAATACTATGGAGGTTGGCCAAAAGTTTAACAACAGAACTACCATATGATCCAGCAAGTCAACTACTTGGTACATTCCTAAAGGAAGTGAAATCGGTATGTCAAAGAGTCATTGTTATCCTCACTGCAGCATTATTCACAACAGCCAAGAAATGAAGTCAATTTCAGTGTCCAAAAAATAATAAAAAAGAATATGTTGTATATGTTCACAGTGGAATACTACCCAGCCATAAAAGAAATGAAGTTGCATTTTTACCAAGTGTACCCTTATCCTGTTTACAACATTCACACCAAAGGAAGAAGAAATCAACCATCATCTGACAAGTTTCAAAATATCAACTGCACTAAGTTTCTGCAAGTGATTATAGTTACAAGTATATTTGAACTAAGAGATCAATCGTGGAGAAGAAAATAGTCATGTAACTAACAATTTTGAGGGTGAAAACTTGATTATATGTTGGATTACAGATACACAAAATGCTTTTGTCATTTTGAGATAATTTTACAGAGGTATATTTGCATGTCATATAATTCTGGCTTTTCATGTGCACAATTCAATTTTGGGGGTGAATTTACCAACTTTATTAAAATGATCAAAACTATCTCCACAAATGAGTTTTAGAACATTTTGTTTACCCAATATGAAACTTCATGTATACCTACTGTTAAACCCTGTTACTGACGACCACAAATTTATGCAGATTTCAATTTATTTGTATTTTAATTGTTTTGTTATGTTTTGTATTGGGGGGAGATATTTTTTGTAAATGAAATAATACAATATGTGGTCTCATATTTGCCTTCTTTCAACAAGCGTGTTTTTGAGACATGATAACATGCATTCATTTATTTTGTAGATGAATAATATTCCAGCTTTTGTTTATTCATTCATAAATTGATGAACATTTGGATGATTTCCAGTCTTTGTCTTTTTAAATAACGCTGCTATGAATATTTACATAAAATGCTTATGTAGACATATTTTCAATTTTTTAAAGTATGTATTTAAGAGTGTAATTTCTGGCTCATAGGCTTACTCTGAGTTTAACTTTTTCAAAACTGTCAAACTGTATTCCAAAGCAGTAGTATCCTTTCATTTTCCCATCAGGAAATAGTGTAAGTTCTATTTTGGTTTTGTACCAGGAATTGAACTCAGGACCTCACATTTGCTAAGTAGGCACTGTGCCACTGAGCTATATCCCCAGGCCCTTGAGTTTCAATTCTTCCAACATATGCTACTGTTTATCATTTTGATTAAATAATCCTAGTGGGTGTGAAAAATTATTTAATTACTGTCTATATTTGCATTCTTCCAATGACTGATGACATTGAGCATTTTTCATGTGCCTCTTAGTTATTTAAATAACTTTGATCAACTGTTACTGAAAATATTTGCTCATATTTTTATTGTATTGTATGTCTAATTGTTGGTGAAGTATAAAAGTTTTTGTCAATCTAGATGCAAGTCTTTTACCACATATATATTTTGCATGTACTTTTTCCCATTGCCATTTGTCATGTTTGGATTAAAAATTTTATTTTGGGATAACTGTGCCTTTACATGAAATTTTAAGAATATTGTGGAGAAATTCCATGCACTCTTTATCCAATTTCTATCATAGAACTATATTGCATGACTTGTACAATAACATCACAATATGGATATGACATTAATATAGTCATATAACAAAACATTTTGTCATAAGAATCCTTCATGTTTTCCTTTTATATCCGCACTATTTTATTCCAGCCCACTCTTCCTTAACACGTTTAAAACAATAATTTGATAGTTTTTTTATTTTTCCATAGTTTTAAAAAAATATTTCCATATTTTCTCCAATGGTACTACATGCTTATGAGAAAAAGGTAGAAAACTCACTTTAAAATTATAATCATTTCCAAGAAATGTAGAGCATGATCTTCCTTCTCAATATTACTACTTTAGCAAAAGTTCTTGGAAAACTCCCAAATTGATTTGGAGGCATTTTTATGTACTTAATTTTTTTGCTTCGATTTGTTTTTTTCCTCAGAGACCAGATGCCACCATATGGCTTCAGTGTGTTTCACGTCAGTATCAGAGAGTAAATGAAATGGCTCCCAGATTTCCCTAGACTCTCACATCATAAAGGAAATGGCTTGTGAAGCCAAAGACAGCCTTCTGATAGGTCCTCCAACATTGCTTAATCTAATAATTTGGGATACTCAAAGCATAGAGAACAACAGATGACGTCTGCACACAAGGGTAATCATCCACCCAAATGCCTGTTGTTAGTTGATTGTGTTAAAACCTATTTTCCCTACTGACTGTGTCCCATTTCAATTCAGTTTTTAAATCCCCTTAACATTAGTTGCATCAAGCATTAGCTTCCATTAATCAAGGAAGTTTCATTTGCAATTCTGACATGTGTTTGTATGAGAATTAATGCTAAACTTGGTTGAGTTAGATCTCTGCAATCATTGAGTATAAAATTCAGGCAACTTCAGCCTCACATTAATTTTCCTTCACCTATTTCTGATGCTTTCCTCCACATTCTTCAAGTATTATCCTTAAGAAAATGAAAATGGCTTTTTTATTTATTACTCAGAACATGCTAGACTATACTCTCTGATAATCACCAACTTTCAAAATTTCAGTGACTTAAAAAACAAATGTTCATAGCTGACTCATACAAAGTCCAGTGCTAAATACAATGCAAAAAGATAAACAACAAGTGCACACCAGGCTTCAAGATGGTACAAAAATTTAATGTCAAAATATTTAGCAAAATATGTACATAAGGTAAAAGCCTTGAGAATATAATTTAGAATAATGGCTACATTTAAAATGGATTCAAAGGAGGATCATAACCTATTTATTTTTATGTCTTATATATACATTATTCTATAAGCACTGCATGAACTAATTCATGGGAACAATTGTTCAGAATGGTATATTTCCTGTAATAAATTCAAATTTAAAAACAGTTTGGTGACTCTCCTTGAGAATAATGCCTAATTGCAGCAACAGCTAGTTTATAGTATTTCAGTCTAATGTAAAAATCCCTATTACATATTTTTGCAAAAGCTATAGACAACATATATATTTTTGTGTCACACAAAACAAGCAATACATAGCTGCCTATATTAGAAACATGGGCTACAAACAAACTGTCCTGCATTTCACTTAAAATTACACCAACTATTCATACAAATAAAATTTAAAAAGTTACTTTAAGCCTGAAAATTGTAGCCATGTGAAGTGAATCTCAGCACTTGGGAGGCTGAGGCAGGAGGATCACCCTCAGTTCAAGGCCAGCCTGTGCTACATAGTGAGACCCTGTCTCGAAAAACAAAACAAAACAAAATAACAACAAGGCGTGAAAATTGTGAGGATTTGTCCATTTAAATTTTAACGTAAGTATTACTGTTTCCCCTCTGACTGGAAGAAAAAAATGTTGTTCCTTTAATCAACAGCAATCTAGCAAGATTCTGGAGACTACTATCTACTAGTCTTTTTTTTTTCATTGCAACAATGATGTAGTATAAGTAACAAGTCAAAATGTACATCCAACATGATATAGTTCTTCTGGGGATGTTTTCAAACCAAAAACTTTCCCCCTGAAAAGCTATCTTGGAGACAACAGAAAGACATAAGATCTTGTAATATCTGAGACTTTCACTGTAATATCTGAGACTTTCACTGGCCTGAGGTGAAAGAGCGCTCTTTTATCCCGAACTCACAGGGCAAGGGTCATGATAGCATCTCCGTAAATATTTTTTGAAATGGCATTAAATTAATCACAATTAACACCAGTGTTTTTCATGTTTCTCTATGGATGAGTCCTCTTACTGTGTTAATTATACTTGTATAAGTCTGTTTAGTCATCTTTTCACTCTTTAACCAATGCACAAATAAGCAACTAGAGAAAAGTTCATTTTTGGCTCAGTTTTGTAAGTTCTAGTCAATGATTGGTTGATCCCCAATCTTAGAGCCTAAGACAAGAGAGCACATCATGACCAGGGGACATACCAGAGCAAATTTGCACTGTTCATGACCTTTAATGGAAAAAGATAAAAAGACCAATATCTCACAATCCCCTTCTGGGACATGTATCCAGAGATCCAAAACTTCCCACTAAGCCCACCTCTTTAATAATCTAAAACCTTCCTTATAACACCATACTGGGTACCAAGCTTTTAGCACATGGACACTTGGGTCATTCGTAAGATCCAAACTGCAAGGATCAATCAAAATATATGACAAATATTTAAATTAAAATATGTATTTATTTTTAGCACCTTTTGGCAACATTTAGTGAATGGAAGCATCACCGGGTTTTCATAAATACACATATCACACATTAATCCTTTAAAATTTCCATTTTTTTACGTTTTTAATTTTTTTTATTTTAAAGAGAGTAAAACAAAAGAGAACAGAACAAAGCAAATCAGAGCACAACAATGCAAGCAACACAGCACTTCACAACAAGACAACCGGATATGAACAGTAGCTACCATAAAGTCTCTTTTCTTTGAAATAATTGAGCATGGCTTCCCACACATTAATATCAAAAATAATAAAACCACTCAAGAGAATGAAAGTATAACAGGACATTCAAAACCCAATAACAGAAAATGAACAATGGCTACTATATTATCTCATTTTCCTTAAAACATTTGTTTGTACTGTCACACATATTAAAATCCAATAAGACACAACATGATAGAACCAATAGAAACAAGAAAAAAAGCATTGTAGGACTTCAAAGCAAGATGATATTAAATCAGCAATGGCTACCGTAATGTCTTGTTTTCTTCAAAGTAGCTGTTCATACCATCACACATAATAAAATCAAACAGAATAAAACTATTCCAACTGATGAATGAAAACATTAAAAGGCTTCAAAGCTATGTAATGAGGAATCATGATTACCATAAAATCTTATGTACTCTTACCATTTCTTACACTAGGGAGACTATATGGTATTTTTACATGTGAGTTTGGTTTCTTTCATTTATGAGTATGGTCTCAAGTTGCATCCAATTATTCATAAATATCTCAATGTGATCATTCTTTATGGCTAAGCAGTACTCAATTGTATAAAATACCACAACATTTTATCCATTCCTCAGTTGATGGGCACTTAGGTTGTATCCAAATTGTAATTTGCTATTACAAATTGTGCTGCTATAAACATGGGTGCACATATATCACTGTGGTATGATATTTTCAGTTCTTCTGGGAATATGCCCAGAAGTAGAATAGCTGGGTCAAACAGGACTTCCAATCCCAGCTTTTTGAGGAATGTCCAGATTGACCTCCACAGTGGTTGCACCAGTCTACACTTCCATCAACAGTGCAGAAGAGTTCCTTTTTCCCCTCCACCTCTCCATTTCTTGTTGGTATTTTTCTTTATCCTGGCCATTCTTTCTGGAGTGAGATGGAATCTCAATGTGGTTTTAATTTGCAGTTCTCTAGTGACTAATGATGCTGAACATTTTTTCATGTATTTATCTGCCATCTGTATTTCTTCATCTGAGAACTGTGTATTCATCTCTGATGCCCATTTTTGGATTGGGTCTTTGAATTTTGGGGATCTGATTTTTTAAAATTCTTTATATGTTCAAGACAGAAGTCCTTTGTCTGAGGGACAGTTCACTAAGATTTTTTCCCAATTTGTGAGCTTTCTTTTCACTGTGCTGGAGATTTCTTTCGACATGCAGAAACTCTTTAGCAAGACATGGTCCCAGTTATTGATTCTGGGAAGTATTTCCCATGCAGTTTGATTCTTGTTTATGAATTCTCTACCTACCCATATGTCCTAATTTGTCATCTAACATATTTAGTGTTTCTATTGTAATATTTAGATCTTTGATCCATTTAGACTTTAGTTTAGTACACGGTCATAGGCATGGGTCTAGTTTTAGTTTTCAGCATATGGAAAGCCAATTTTTCAAGCACAATTTATTAAAAAGACTATATTTCTTCCAGTGAATGTGTTTGGCCCCTTTATCAAAGATAAATTGGCTGAATGTGTTTGTAGTTATAGTTGTATCTTTTAATCTATTCCATTGATCTTTAGGTCTGTTTTTATTCCAGTACCATGTTAATTTTATTACAGTATCTTTGTACTATAAGTTCAACTCAGGGATTGTGATGCCTCCTTCCTTGCCTTTGTTGCTTAGAATTGCCTTTGCTATTTTAGGTCTCTTCTGGTTCCAGACAAATTTTAGGAGTGATTTCTCTAGATCTATGAGGTATGTTAGTGGTATTTTGATTGGGATTGTGTTGAATCTGTATAGCAATTTTGGGGGAATGGCCATTTTCACAATGTTCTTCCTATCCATGAAAAAGGGATGTCTTTCCATTTTCTGAGGTCCTCTTCAATTTCTTTTTTTCAGGGTATTATAATTTTCCCTGAATAGATATTTTATTACTTTTGTTAGATTGATTCCTAAGTACCTCAGTTTTTGGATGATATTGTGAAGTTTGTGTCTTCTTTTATTTCTCTCTCAGTGATTTTGTTGTTAGTGTATAGGAATGATATTGATTTTTGAGTGTTGATTTTTTTATCCAGCTATATTACTGAATTTATTTATTATACCTAGGAGTCTTTCAATTGAGTTTTGGGGGTCTTCTATGTAAAGTATCATGTCATCTGCAAATAGTGATAATTTAACTTCTTTTCCTATCTTTACTCCTTTTATTTCTCTTTCTTGTCTAATTGCTCTGGCTAGTATTTCCAGTACTATGTTGAATAGGGGTGGTGATAATGCACATCCTGGTCTTGTTCCTGATTTTAGAGTAAAGGCTTTTAGTTTTTGACCATTTAATATGATGCTGGCTGTTCGTTTGTCATAGATGGCCTTTACTATATTTAGGTAAAGACCATCTATTCCAATTCTCTGCAAGGTTCTTATCATGAATAAGTGTTGGACCTTATCAAAAGCTGTTTCTGCATTTATAGAAATGATCATGTGTTTCTTATTTTTGGCTCTATTGATATGTTGGATTATATATATTGTTTTGCATATGTTGAACCATCTCTGCATTCCTGGGATGAATCCCACTTGGTCATGGTGTATACTTTTCTTGATGATTTTCTGCATTCTTTTTGCCAATATTTTATTGAGAATTTTCGAATCTATGTTCATTAGGGATATTGGCCCGTAGTTCTGTTTTTTGGTTGGGTCTTCTCAGGTTTTGGTGTTAGAGTAATATTTGTTTCTAGGAATTAGGAAGAATTGCTTCCTTTTCAATTTCATTGAAAAGTTTGAGGAGTGTCAGCAGCATTAAATATTCTTTGAATTTCTTGTAGAATTCTGCAGTGAATCCATCTGGGCCTGGGTCCTTCTTTGTTGGTAAGGATTTAATTATATTTTCAGTTTCATTAATAGAAATTGGGTTTTTCAGCAGTTTTACATCTTCTTGACCCAGCTTTGGTATTTCATAAGTTTCTAGGAATCTGTCCATTTCTTCTGTGTTATTGAACATATGTAAGTAGAGATCCTCATAATAGGTTTTGATGATCTTCTATATTTCCAGAGTCTGTAGTGATTTCACCCTTTTCATTTCTTATTACATGAATTTAGTTTTTTCTTTCCTTTTTATAATATGTTTGGCTAGGGGCTTATCAATTTTATTTATTCTTTCAAAGAACCAACTCTTTGATCCATTGATTCTTTTTATTGTTTTTCTTAGTCTCTATTGCATTGATTTCTGCTCTGATCTTTATAATTTCCTCCCTTCTTTTGGCTTTGGTTTCGACTAACTCTTCTTTTTCTTGATGTTTGAGGTATAGCATCAAGTTGTTTATCTGTGTTTGTTCTATTTTCCTGATGTGGAAATTCACCGCAATAAATTTTCCTCTGAAGACTGCTTTCATTGCATCCCACAAATTCCGGTAAATTGTATTTGTATTTTCATTTGCTTGTAGACATTGTTTAATTTCATCTTAATTTCCTCTGTGACCCACTGATTGCTCAGGAGTGGATTATTCAATTTCTATGTGTTTGTGTGGTTTTTGCAGTTTCTTCTATCATTAATTTCTAGTTTTTTGACCCTTTGATCTGATAACATGCATGGGATAGTTTCAATTCTTTTGCATTTACTTAAGTATGTTCTGTGGGCTATTAGATGGTCTATTTTAGAGACTCTCCCATGTACTGATGAGAAGAATGTATATTCTGATGTTGTTGAGTGGAACACTCTCTATATGTCTATCAAGTCCATTTGTTCACAGATGTGATTCAGTTCTGTTATTTCTTTGCTGATTTTCTGCCTGGTTGTTTGGTCCCTTTGTGTCAATGGCATGTTGAGGTCTCCAGCCATAATTGTGTTATTGCTTATTTGATTTTTCATTTCTTTTAATACTTGTTTTGTATAGCTGGGTACTCCTGAACTTGGTGCATATATATTTAAGATTGTTATCTCTTCCTCTTGAAGTTTTCCCCTAACTAGAATGTAGTGGCTTTCTTTATCTATTTGGATCATTCTTTGAAGTTCACATTGTCTGCAAACAGAATAGCTATCCCTGCTTTTTTCTGGGTTCCTTTTGCATGAAGTATTGTTTTCCATCCTTTGACTTTCAGTCTATGAGTTTCCTTTTGGGTTAGATGGGTTTCTTGTATACAGCATATGGTTTGATGTTGTTTCTTGATCCATTCTGCCTGTCTGTTTCTTTTGATTGGTGAATTGAGGCCATTTACATTAATGGTTATAACTGGTATATATTGGTTTATTTTTGACATTATCTTTCTGCTATTGCTTCTTTATATTTTCACTCCATTTAATTGTCTGCCTTGCTGAATGGTTTTTTCCCTATGTCTATCTAGAATGTCTTTCAGTATTTTTTGCAGGGTTGCTTTGGTGATCTTGAAGTTCTTCAGCTGTTCTTTGTCATGGAAGTATCTTATTTCTCCATCCATTTTGAAGGACAGTTTTGCATGGTACATCAGTCTGGGTTGGAAGTTGTTTTCCTTTAGGTTCTGAAATATTTCACTCCATGCTGTTCTTGACTTCATTGTTTGTATTGAGAAGTCTGCTGTGATTATGATAGGTTTATTTTATATGTGATCTATCTTTTCTCTCTAACAGCTTTTAATATTCTGTTCATATGTTGGCTTTCTGAGATGGTGATTATTATATGTCTGGATGTGGTTTTATTTTGGTCATGGCTATTTGGAGTTCTATATGCTTCACTAATCCATATGTCAGTTTCCATTCTGATGTTTGGGAAGCTTTCAGCTATTACTTCTGTAAATAGCCTCTTGGTATCATTTGTGCTGTCCCTTTCTTTTTCATTTATCCCTATCAGTCTTATGTTGTTTCTTTTTGCATCATCTTGCAACTGTTGAACTGTTATTTCCTGACTCCTTGTTATTTTCAAAAGATCTTTCTTTTCCTGTTCACTTGCTGCAATCTTGTCTTTGAGGTCTGAAATTGTATTTTCACTTTTGTTGAGGTGGTTTTGCCAACTTTCAATGGAATTTTTGATTTCCTGTATATCTCTTTGAATCTGCTTCATGCATTCTGTTTGTTGCTTATATTGTTCATTCAGGGTTTCCATCTTTTTGCATTGTTCCTCTAATTTTTTAACTGTGCCTTCTTTAGATATATTCAGCATTTCTTTCATTACATTTATCATTTCTTATTTTACCTGGGAGATTATTTCTGTTTTGATTTGTTTTATAGCTTCCCAGAGTTGTTTCTTTATTTCAGTTGTTATCCTTTCAGGCATTTCAGGTATACGGCTTATATTTTATTCTATGTACATGGCTCCTAGGCTTGCTTGGGATGGGCTGGAGGTTTGAGATTGCATTTTGGTCTTTTGTTTTTTCATTTTCCTGTATTTCCGGGTTTCAAGCGATGTTCCAAAGCTTCCCCGGGTGTGCTGGAATCACCTTGTGTGCCCTTGGCCCCTGGGACTGAATGGAGGTCATTGGGTGTGGCTCAGTCAGGCTTGAGGGGACCTCCTGTGCATACTGTGGTGGTCTAGGACACTGGGCGGGTCCTAACTGCTGGGAGTGATGGTCCAAAGCTCTCCTGGCATGCAGGTGTGCTGGAAATCACCTCTCACTCCCTCAGCTCCTGGGGCTAGCTGGAGGTGGCTAAGTGTGGCCCAGTCAGGCCTATGCAACCTCCTGTGCCTCCTCCAGTGGTTCAGGAAGCTTGGCGGGGTCCTAACCACTGGGAGTTATAGTCTAAAGCTCTCGCCAAGCACAAGCATGCTGGTGCTAGAAGTAACCTCACATGCCGTCAGTTCCTGGGACTGAAAGAAGGTTGCTAGGCATGGCCCAGTCAGGCCCACAGACCTCCTGTGCCTCCTCTGGTGGTTCAGGAAGCTGAGTGCTGTCATAGCTGCTCAGCCTTTCCATTGTTTGGCCCCACTCTCCTTTTCACCCATCACAATAAAGAACATTGCCATTTAATCTCAAAATAAATCCTTCTTGCCTTGAACAAACTTATCCCATCATTCTTGCCAGATTCTAAAGCTTTTCTGGAAGTTTTCTTTCTCATTTTTTAAGAGTTGTGACAAAAAATACTGTTAATATAGCTCCAAGTGTCATCTAACAGAAAGACATACTTTTAAAAACATTACCAGGTGTCTTTTTTCACCTTACTCACGTGACCTGGTACTGTGCTATTCTGGTTCTTCTGCAAAGTCAAAATAACCGTGAAAACTAAACATTCTGAATCAGCTCAGAACATCAAGGATCTACAACTGCGAAGAAAGACACAAAAAAGGACTTCCAGAACTTCTTTAGAAAGTGGCAAGAATGATGGAATACATGTGCACAAATAGGGACATCATTGAGAGGGACTAATGTCAAAGTGACATTTAGCCTAATAATTTTTTTTCATTTAAGAATTCACCATGTTTTTCAATCACATCTCATATAGCCAGGTCTCAAAAAGAATTTTTTGACTCCAAAATAGTGGTATAAAATAGACAATTTAATAGTATTCCCCATCTTCTAATTAAACTGTTTTATGTGGTAAACACTATATTTTCAACCAAAATACCTATTTCTACTGCTTTGCTTCTGTCTCCCTGTCCCTCTCCCTACCCCTTCTTTCTTTTCCTCCCCTTCCCCTCCCCCATATATAGCCATTCAAATTCTTTATGCTCACCTACTGGATTCTGGCCCATATATGTATATTATATTTGACTGAACAAAACAAATATAATTCTAGATTTCATGAGATGACATTTTTGGGGGTCCAAAACAAGTATAGCCATTGCTCTCATGAGATTACATTTTATTTGGTCTCTACATAATAACCACCCTGAATAACATCAGAAAAACGTAATTATAAAGACTCGTGCTATGTTTTTAGACCATTTGTGCTACCATAACAGAGTAACTGAGACTGTGTAATGGGTAAAGAATGGAAATTTATTTTCTCCCAATTCTGGAGGCCAGGAACTCTAAGATCAGGGTGTTGTTAGATCCCCCATCTGAGGAGACAGCACAATCATCATGACAGTAGTTCAAAGCTGTGCCATGGTAATGCACACCTCCTTCCCAGAAGTCCCTATGGCTTCTCCCTCCCAGAAGTACCAAAGCTCAGGAATGTAAAGGTTTACCCAATCCCCTGCATGCTCACAAAATAAATCAGCTCACACCAGCCACCGGAGCCCTACCCCATCAGAGCATGTATCAAGCAAAACCTGCCCTTTGTCTGTAGAGAGCCAACACAGCCTTCCTTGTGGTGACTGCCTCCGTGCTCTCCCTGCTTATTAAACTCTTTTTTTTATCTATTTGCCTCCTCTCTTTAATATTCTGCGCTGCTCTGGATTGAGTACAAATCACTCAATCACTAACATTTGATGTGGCATCCTCGAGAGAAAAGAATACTGTGTCTTCACAATGGCAGAAAGTGGAAGTGCAAGAAAAAGTTAAAGTATCTGTGTAGACACTTTTGTAAGGACATTAACCCATTCATGATGACAAAAACCTCATGACCTAAATCATCCTCAAAGCCTCCATTTCCCAACACTATTGCATTAAAAATTAGGTTTCCAACACTGAATTTTGAGGACCTATTTAAACAATATTAGTGTCCCTCCAAAATCCAGATATTGATATCTAATACTTTGAGGAAGTGATTAAGCTATCAGTGTTTGAATGAGTGAGATTTGTGCTTTTGTAAAAGAGGGTGAAGGGAGGGGGGTTAACTCCTCCATTATTTCTAGCATGTTCTTTTCCCCTAGAGAACATACCAATAAGTACCATCTTACACACAATGATTGGACTCTTCTGATACTAAATCTGCAAAAATCTGTATTTTTGTCTTCCAGACTCCAAAGCCTGAGAAATAAGTTTATATGATTCAAAAATTAGCCAGTCTGTGGCTGGAGATTTAGTTAAGCTGCATAAGTGCCTGCCGGGCAGGCCCCACATCATAAGTTCAATACCCAGTACAGAAAAAGAAAGAAAGAAAGAAAGAAAGAAAGAAAGAAAGAAAGAAAGAAAGAAAGAAAAGAGAAAAGAAAAGAAAAAAAAAAGAAAACTTGCTAATAAATTAGCCGGTCTAAAATATTTTGTTACAACAATAATGGACTAAAAGACCTTTCAACAAAATTGTTATGAACAGAAGGAAGAAATGTGGAGAATATTTGGATAATTTCACCTAAGAAGTAGAATGGAAAAGAACTTAATAAATATAGCAATACACGTAAGTATGACATCCATCATTAATTGTGTACATATGAATAAATATAGCCAAAATTTGCTGAAATTTCCAAATGTGCCAGGTGCTTCTTTGTACTGAATTCCTATAGCAAACAGGAAATGTACTTATTCAAATTGTCTCTGGATTTCCTGGGAAGGTACTGAAGCAAATGTAAATTGAGGGAGGAACCAGAACAGGAAGAAGACTTCCTCAAAAAGCTAGTAAATGACAGAGCCAGGCTCTAAAAGCTAGCATTTATTCTGGTATACCACCAGAGTCAGCTAAATGCAAGGACTAATAATACATTAAATGTAGCTCCTGCTCTCTAGTGCTCATGAGTTATTCAAATTGGTAAATAACTAAAAATATAATTTATTGTGCACTTTCTATGACCTTGATGCTTCATTTTATTCAGCCTTACAACAAGCCTATAAAATAAATATGGCCAGCTTTTCTTGTTTTAAAGATGAGGAAACCAAGAAAAACTTGCCTAAGTTCACACAACTAAGAATGGATATTGAAGAAAGATCGGCACCTATAAAAGGCAGTCATGAATCATGTGTTAAGGGAAAGGGGCTACAGGTGACATCTTTTAGGAAATTGTCTTTAAAACATTTTGTTTCATTCTCTTTCCTGTAGAAAGCAAAGTCCTCAAGCAGATGGTAGCTCATTGAATCATTTTCTATCTAAAACACTAGAAGATGCACTTGTTCTACATCCATTTTCTATGAGTTCCAGCCTCAGCTCTCTTAGTCCAGCATAACACAGTGCAGTGTCAGTACAGTCATCCTACATCTGTCTGGAGAGGATGACCCAAGGTAACAAGTACAGATTACTTCAGCACTCACACTTTCTCTTTTCAGTCGATGTACAATCCAAATTTCAACAACACTTGAAATAGCTTTTCTCCTATACTTCACAGCAGCCCTGGTTCTGGCTCTGCTACTGATGAGTAGTATTCACCATTACTTAAAGTGATGATACATCATAGAATTTATATATATATATATATAAAGTAAATGATAGAGAAGCCATTTATTGTGCATGAAGACTGGAAGAAATTAAAAGTGAGGAAGAAGCCTAAGATAGTTGAGTCACAAGAAAATGACTACAAACCACCAAAATGCTTTGACACACACACTTAAACTATTTAACATCAAGACACTTATTCTAAGAAACTACATCTCCCTGTATTGGGCTGCAGATACATCCCAGTGTTAGAGTGTTTTGCCTAGAATTCACAAAGCTCTGGATTCAGTCCCAAGCATGTAAAAAATTCCCCAAGGTGGTTTATGAGCAGTAGTCTAGGAGTTAGGAAATATGGGTATACCAGAAATATTTTAAGGACTATAAGAAATTGTTCGTTTAAATCATTACTGTAGGACAGTTTGAACTATTAATTTCTGAGCTTTTCTCAATAAGTATAAAGGCATATATATATATATATATATATTACAAATTTGAAAAAGATGAGGTAGAATAAGTAAAAGGACTACAGACATAATGAAACTAAGCTGCAAAAAGCAAAATAAAATTTCCTGAAATTTAATGACCAAGCTGATAGCTATACTCTTTCCTTTTTAATGTATATGTAAGTATATTCTACTGACCCCTTCCAAAATTTCAAAACAGAACCATTACCTTAAAGTCACCATCAGGAATAATGAAGATAGCCTCTCTGATTTAAATAACCAATCTGAGAAATTCCTCTTAAAGTAGGAACATAGCTAGCTGTTATGATTTTCACTGAAAATTGGAACAAATTATAGCTACCTAAATTATGAAATATGGGATGCTGGAGCTTAGATGGCATCAATTTAAATTTTCATATTTTGCATGAGAAAATAAAATTTCTTCAGAAGAATCATGGAATAACCCTCAGGATGGGAACAGTAAACATAACTAAGACCAAGATTCTAAATCCAATGAACTTCTTATTGCCTTTATTCTAGGCTCTCTTGACCTAGTAGAATAGGATTAGAAAGATCTCTATTTTAGTAAAATTTTCAAGAAGACACAGTTTGGCCTTGAACTCCCTGCCCAATCTTGCACTCTCTCCCTCTTTATATTCAACATTCCCCTTCAGTTCGCAAGCTCAACACAGCTGCACTCAATAATACCTAGACATGAGTGTGTCAACTCACTCCACAGGGGTGCTGCAGTTTGGGATGCTAAATAACTAATGATATAAATAAATAAATAAATAAATAAATAAATAAAATCACTAACATTGGAATATCAAGGGGTAGAAAAGACCCGGAGCCAGGTGTGATGATACGCACGCACGCGTCCACACACACACACACAAACACACACACACGTAATCCTAGCACTCTGGGGAGTGGAGGTAAGAGAATTGGGAATTTGAGCCCAGTCTGGGCAAATTAGCGAGAATCTGCCCCAAATACAAAATTAAAAGAGGACTAGGGATATAGCTCAATGTGAAGGCCCTAAGGGTTAATCCCTGATACTACCCGCCCCAAAAAAGGGGGAAAAAACACTAAAATGAAAAGAATAGTATTTGTATATTCTCAAATCCCAAATGATTTCATGCACAAATTTTCTATTTATGTGTACATCACTGATATTTTTGCAACCCTAAAGGCTAAATTCAAGTTAGTGTTTTTACAGACCCTAATGCAAGCACTAAGTACAGATTCCCAGCTTGACTCATCAATGAATACTATGACAAGGCTATTTCAAGCAACGTAATGACCCAATGGTTCAGCAATCAAATCAATTGCTCAGTACCTGACCTTTGACTAGACAAAAATCTATATCACCAGCAAATCAGGCCTCTCTCCACTCTTCCACAGGAAAAAAAGGGAAGAAAAAAAGCCACTGCAGGATTAACCACTATGGAATGCCAGAACAAATTACCATATAATTTAATAAGATATATAATCACTGATTCTCTCCCACGAATGCATGAGTACACCCACAGATTAAGTTCTAAACATAACAATCAAGCAACTACAAATGCAGAAGCAGTGTTAAAATGTCTTTTCACATTAAAGGTACCTTGCTGAGAAACTATCACAGAATAAGGATTAATCACCCTCCTTGATCCAGTAATAGCGTATGTCTATATTACTACTTTTCAGAACAGCGTTTTCTCTACCCCAAAAATCTAAAGACATAAATATGGCTCATGTCTCTAAAACATATTGCCATGAAGTTATTTCCCACCATACATACAAATGGAACTCTTTCTGTTTATTATAATACTGTCATTTAAAAGTTTTTTTAAAAAAATATGTTACATCCATGTAGGTATTTAATATTAACTATATTTTCCATAATACACATAGTAAGTTTGTCTTAAAGTTCTTTGAGACGATTGGTTACTACAGGCACTTAAAAATACATAAATAACACACATTATGCATCCTACTTAGCAAAAATATCCATGTGGCTTTTAATATCCTTATTTCTCTTGGCAAACCTATAATATCATTCCTGCATTTTCCTATAATAACAGCCACATTTTCCTACAGTGAGCACCACATATCACATCTTCCAAAATCGATGTCTTCAAAAGTTAACATATGCTTTGAAATTGCATTTTATGACTCTGCTTACTGAAAGCATAACTAGCATATTAGAGTGAGAACCTTGGCTCAGTTTCCATTCAAGTTGAATATTTTTTTTAAATTTTATTTAAAGAGAAAAAAAAACAAACAAAACAGAAAAATGGTAGCAACACTACATAATTCCAACGGGGGAAAAAATAAAAGAACAAAAACAAGCAAACAACAACAAATAAAAGAAAAACACTGAGAAATCACCACTGGATACGTTACATACCCTCATCATTGGAAATAGTTGTTCAAGTTACAAAATTAAAGCATATAAATTAGACATTCTAACAGTGAGACTGTTAATAGTTCTGCTCAACAATCTAAGAAAAACAGTAATATGGTCATCTATCTTACACACTTAAACATACATGCAGTTATATCCTTTAGAGCACTTCCTTTTCCTCTCTTTTTTACCATAGCAATTAGGCATTTTGGGTTTTATTACTCCTACAGTTCTTATTATTTTTTACACTAGAGAAACAATGTGATATTTATAAATATGATTCTTATTTATTTCACTAATGAAGATAGTCTCAAGTTGTCTCCATTTCCCTATGAAGGCCTCAAGATCATCCTTTTTATAGCTGAGTAATATTCCATTGTGTAAAAATACCACATCTTTTTCA